>JASANG010002554.1:0-20909 GCA_030248215.1 Enoplolaimus lenunculus
ACTGTGGATCATGCATTGCGACGGATCATTATTAAACAGTTTTGTCTCTCATAATTACTTAAAAAACATAAGCTCGCTAAATTTTCCATTAAGAAGCTCATTTATTTTGCAGAAAGTCAGAAAAGCCAGAATTTTCAAAATTTATTTTTTGCAACGAAAAATTCAGAAATCACGAAGTATAAATAATCAGTAATATGGAACAGCAAACATAAACGTTTTTTGCTGTACACAAGAATATTAAAGCTCCAGACAATTCATGATCAATCTTCCAAGCTTAAATTTAAATTTTTACCAAGATTCCGAAATGTTCAATAACAGCAACATTATCGACACAACCCAAAAGTTTGATTTAAAAATTAAGGTTCTAAAAACCTTCGATAAATTAGGAATATACGCAAATGACAGAAAATAACATCAGTTCAGTTCTCAACCAATAATAGCAAGCACCAAACGTGGGAATAAAGGTTTTGAAAACCTTCATTAATCCATAATTAATGAATTAACACAAAACTAACAACGTAATTAAAACAGCAAACAAATGTTTTATGCGTACACAAGAATATTAAAGCTCCAGACAATTCATGATCAATTTTCCAAGCTTAAATTTAAATTTTTACCAAGATTCCGAAATGTTCAATAACATCAACATTATCGGCACAACACAAAAGTTTGATTTAAAAATTTAGGTTCTAAAAACCATCAATAAATTTGGAATATATGCAAATGACAGAAAATAACATCAGTTCAGTTCTCAACCAATAATAGCAAGCACCAAACTTGGGTACAAAGGTTTTGAAAACCTTCATTAATTCATAATTAATGAATTAACGCAAAATTAACAACGTAATTTTTGTTATGTTAAAAATTGTTAAAATCTTCGCGATCACTGAAAAAATTTCCACAACCTTAAGCTTATCTCTTGGATGTTCAACACATCTGACCTTCAAATGGTGATCCATAACGCTGTAATCGCTTTCGATAACCACACGACTTTTTTCATTACTAAACGCAGCATCTAAAAACAAACATCAAACATAAAAAAAGTTTTGGACAACTTACACTGTTCAAAAACTTGTTCAATTACACAGTAGAATGTGGAATAAGACGCAAAATCGAAAGCGAAAATCCAAGTTTCCAAACAAGTGTCAATTAGTCAGTATGATATTCAACGAAACGGAGAACAATAGTAGAATGTCATCGAAAAAACTAAGTTTAAACAGATACTGAACGAAACGTAGAACAGTGGTAGGCGATCTATTTTCATAATTACCATTAAACTGCGACAGCGGATATCTAAACACTGTTGATGTTTCGAAAGATGGCATTGGCGTAGGCAGAAGAACTTTTCTACCAACACTGCAAACTATCGGAGGTAGCTGCTGGGCTGGTGAATATTGTGGCGAATAAATCCGCTGCTGCTGCTCTGGCAAATATTGTGACGAATAAATCTGCTGCTGTTCTGGTAAATACTGAGGTGAATCATACTGCTGCTGCGGCTGTTGTCGCAAATAATATGGCGAATAAATCTGCTGCTGTGGATATGCAATCTGTTGCGCAGGTGGAACAAACTGGTACTGCGATGAAACAACTGGTTGGTGTGGAACAATATAGGCCGATGGAACGAGTAACATATGTTGCTGGATCGGAACACAGTTGGCGGAGGTATTGGCAAACGTTGTATGTGAGGAATGTGATTGATCAAGCTCTTGTTTCACGGAAGAATTAATTGAAATAAGTACATCATTGTGTTCTGCAAATGTTATCGACAAAATGTTGAATTTAACAAGCAGACTTCAATGGCTTCAAAGTAATGTTATACGAAACCAAACATAAAAATATTGAATCTGAATCAATATTACTTGTTTTATTCGAACTGAAAATGTTCAGTGAAAATGATATCTATTAAAGCGAATTGCTTTAACAATGTAAGTCACCAGCATTGTCTAAAGCGTATATTTTGCCAAATATCTACACATACTTGATACTACAGCATCCATCTCGCCATGTTGTTTTGAACCAACACAGGTAACATTATCCAAGACATCAGCTACGTTGACATTCTTAAACAAAAATGATTAAAACTATTGCAATAAAATACAAAGACAGAATGTCAATTTGAAAAGTACAAAAAACATCAGTCAGTTATAAATTTTTTAAGACTCAACTCGTACAATTACAAGATTGAATATAATCTGTTTCCTCAATTTGTTTTATGACTCGGTAAAAAATTACTATACTAAATATTTAATGGTATACAGCCAGGTAGCGTACGATTTTTAAAGTTTACCAAATTCTGAAGCATGAACTGCGTCGACCTCAGCAAAGCACTCGAATGAAATAATCGTTGCATTGATGAAAAATGTAAGTCAAGTCAAACGAAACACAAATAATTCATGGAACACAAAGCTTTTTAAAATAAATATGTATTACAACACAAGTAAAAAGTTTTCGTGCAAAACTTACTTTGCAATTCGGACGTACAAATCAATGCCATAAATTTGAATTTTCAAATCACCATTGCTTTTATCAATGCATAAATGGCCCATTTCTGACGTATACTCAATTGTTGTTTCGATAATTGTTTGATCATTAAGTGGTTATTTGTTAGCCATATTACAACGATACACGATCATCGAATTTGCCCATGGCTTCACAACATCGACACCCGTGCTTGCATTCTTAAACATATAAGGATCGAGAAATCAGTAGCCAGTTATATTCGACAATTTTATTAGATCTAACTTTTGAATACTGCCTTAATTTAATGGCGTTCATTATACATTTTACCATCGAATCCATTATTTGAAATTGAAAATAAACAATTAAACTGCTATTATACTTCATTCAGAGTGCAAGCTAAACTGAAGTATGTTGCAGTCATGATAGGCACTACAAATTTTGTGGCTATGGAATATAATTATTTTCAAATAAAAAGGTAGTTTTAACAATCAAAATCGTATTAGTATACAATTGGAATTCCAGCTGTTACGAACTTCTTACTGGATGATGAGGAACAAGCAAAAACATTTTAGCACCATGTTTTTTGAATACTGCAGAAATCTTTTCCAATTCGGCGTCGGTGTACAACGCAAATAATTCATCTAAAAATTCAGCATACAGTAGATCGCAGAATTGATCACATCATGTAACTATTCAACTATGCGCGTAATGACAAGCAAAATTCTGGATATGCCAATTAATTGACATCAGTAATTTCGTTTCTGGGCGCATATCTATGTGTCTGATCAGAAAAAACTATTATTTGTTTTACGTTTGTGTTTGAAAAATAAATTGAAATTAATCGTTCATGATGTGTAGGGTTTGAAGCCTTCATATAATGATGTAACTTAGTACCCTATATGTTTATTAAACATGGTGTATAGAAGTTGGTATCGGCATCGTCAAAATTTCAAAATAAGAATCGGCATCGGTATCGTTTGGTGTCTAGTTAAACCTTGGTAACTATTACATGAGGACAAATAAAATTAGGGACGTGCCAATTAATTGCATCGGTTATATTTGACACTATACTGATTCTTTGCCACTATTTTTAAAACATATCAGTGAAATAAAATGTTGTCCAGTTCACATGTTGGAGTATGTCGAAGCACCTAAGCAAGGAAACTATGATCTATCTTGCGTTTTGCGTTTGAAAAAATTAATTGAAATGAACATTCTTATAAAAATTGTATCAGAATAATTATATTTCCAAAATAAGAATCGAATCAGAATAGGTATATTTCTAAAATAACAATCGACATGTCTTGAAATAAATTAGTTACATGACCGTGACACATCCACGTCTGTTTCAAATTCGGAAACCGCAGGCATAGTAATATTACCATCTCGTTGACAATCTTGTTCCAGTAATGTAATAGAATCGTCTGATAAACGTGACACCGTGTATTCTTCGCACTTGGGCAGATATACCCACATCCGCTTGATGTCTAGACTTAAGCTACTAGCTGTTAAAGCCAACATTATTTAAAAGGCAAATATATACCATAAACTAAAAAAGTCTGAAAGTATAGAGAAGCCGTGTTCAGAAGAAACAAGTGACATCATTGTTTCGGGATTCTGGTATTCTAAAAGGTGTGTTTACACTTATAATAACAATAAAATAGCGTTAATGGATTTTTTCGGTAACATGAAATTTTGTTTTCCGGTTCCGGTACTTTTTGACTATCCCGTTCCAGTTTTTATAATTCCAGTTGCATCCTATAGGACAGAAACTGAAAAAATTACAATTCGGAATCAGAAATTTATTTTAGTTGAAATTTTAATCGGAACCAGGATATCGTTTACGCCGTGATTAGCAAAAAACAAAACTAAAGCCTTAAAGTACAGCATAATAGATGGCACGAACTTTCAAGCTTCGTAGTCCCTATTTTAAAATATGTAAGATCTATCTAGCCGAATAATAGATAAAGTGCAACAAAAGTTCGGATCGGCAACAATTTGCGGTTTGAATTCAGTTATAACAAAAAAAACGGAATCCCACAATGTTCGGAAGTTTTTCATTTTTAACTAAATAAATCAATATTTTTTGCTTCTGGTCACCAACCTCAGAACTGATGTTGGATACAAAATGATTGAGTTTGCCAAAAAGCTCAGATTTCCTGAATAATATCGGAAATTAGAGAAATTATAAATTTGGATTCGATTGGACAAATTTCGAATTCGGTGCCACCCTGGTAATAGGTGTTGCATACATTTGAAAATCCGGCAGTTACAAGCTTATACAAGCATATACTAAATTCATCAAAACAAAATAAAACTAAATTTAGAAAGGCGCTTTAAATTCATCAAAACAAAATAAAACTAAATTTAGAAAGGGCTCTTTGAAAATCAAACGTTAAACACAAACAGTGCTTATCAATCGGTTCATTGAAATGAAACCTGCAAACTAATTTTAGCAACGTCAGCAAAATTCACCAAACTGGGTCAAAAATATAGCAAAACAAATCCTTTGTTAGTTTTAGATAACGTAAGTAAATATAAAAATGGCTCCTAAAAGACGGCGTTAATAATTTGCTTTCAAAACATTTATTAGAATTTAAAAATAGATAACAAATTTGGATATAGAGAAATTGAATTAGAAGAAAGGTTTAGATTAATTCAAATTATACCTAGGATTAAACTATGTTAGGGCTAGGCATGTGCTTAAATATGTGTAGCACCATTCACCATTTAACATACATCTGACAGAAATTTTACGCCCTAATGCTTTAAGGCTTAAGTTGTGGTAGAACCCTAATGTTTTAGGGCTTAGGCTTTGGGCAGACCTTAATGCTTTAGGGCTTAGGCTTAGATAGACCCTAACGCTTTAAGGCTTAGGCTTAGGTAGAACCCTAATGCTTTAAGGCTTAGGCTTTGGGCAGACCCTAATGCTTTAAGGCTTAGGCTTAGATAGACCCCAACGCTTTAAGGCTTAGGCTTAGGTAGAACCCTAATGCTTTATGGATTAGGCAGGACCCTAATGTTTTAGGGCTTAGGCTTTGGGCTGACCCTAATGCTTTAAGGCTTAGGTTTAGATAGACCCTAACGCTTTAAGGCTTAGGCTTAGGTAGAACCCTAATGCTTTAAAGCTTAGGTAGAACCCTAATGCTTTAAGGCTTAGGCTTTGGGCAGACCCTAATGCTTTAAGGCTTAGGCTTAGATAGACCCCAACGCTTTAAGGCTTAGGCTTAAGTAGAACCCTAATGCTTTAAGGCTTAGGCTTTGGGCAGACCCTAATGCTTTAAGGCTTAGGCTTAGATAGACCCCAACGCTTTAAGGCTTAGGCAGAACCCTAATGCTTTAAGGCTTAGGCTTTGGCAGACCCTAATGCTTTAAGGCTTAGGCTTAGATAGACCCCAACGCTTTAAGGCTTAGGCTTAGGTAGATCCTAATGCTTTAAGGCTTAGGCTTAGATAGACCCTAACGCTTTAAGGCTTAGGCAGAACCCTATTTTACAAAGCCACCTATAAGGTAAACAAACAAAGTGGTACCACCAAAACATTGCCATGTAAACGTCATCTGATAAGAAAAATGTACGCCAAACGACCTGTTTACTTTAAACTGTAAATTTGCAGTGACTATAACATAAATATTTATATATGTATATATTTATGTAGTATATACATTTAAGTAAATATATGCTATCTAATTTTACATATGCAAACGAAGCCATAGCCATGCATAAGTTTTATTACAGCTTAAGTCTCATGCATATATAGGTAGGACTCCACCCCAATGGTTTAAGTCTTAGACATTGGTAAGCCTGTAATGGTTTAAGGCTTAACCTTATATGTAGGGTGTAGGGCATATCAATGATTTAAGGCTTAGGTAGACTCTAATGCCTTTTAGGCTTAGGCAAAAGCAGACTAATAGTGCTTAAGGCTTAGACAGGAACCTAATGCTATAAGGTTTAGGTAGACCCTAATGCTTTTTAGGTTTAGGCAAAAGTAGGACCGTAGTGCTTAAGGCTTAGACAGGAACCTAATGCTATACGATTTAGCTAGGAGTATGCTTAAACTATAGCATCTAGAACCTATGCTAAGGTTTAGGCTTATGCTTAACTAAAACAGTTTTTTACAAACTTATGCTAAGGTTTAGGCTTATGCTAGGCTTATGCTCAACTAAAACAGTAGCAGGTTTAATCTTAACACTTAAACATGCTATGCAGCTTTAATGGTATTTCACTACGACACTCCCCGCACCGTATATAAATTTACTTAAAATATAGACAAAATATAAAACAAGATATAATAATGCTAACTAAAACAGTTTTTTCCAAGCCCATGCTAAGGTTTAGGCTTATGCTAGGCTTATGCTCAACTAAAACAGTAGCAGGTTTAATCTTAACACTTAAACATGCTATGCAGCTCTAATGGTATTTCACTACGACACTCCCCGCAGCGTATATAAATTTCTTAAAATATAGACAAAATATAAAACAAGATATAATAAATATGACCAAATACATTTTTTCTATCTTTTTCTTTATAAGTTACCTAAAATATAAAATTGTACTGTAATAAGCTAAACAAAAGTTAAACCTTTGATTCAAACACGAGTTATAACCCCCTCATGGGACCCCACGTAGATGGTTGTCCCAGGAGAGAATCTACAAAGTGACTAGTATTTCAGTCTGAAACTATTGCCATGGGTCCCGAGCGTTTTTCACTGTTAGTCACCCTGAAGACCCTCCCCTGGGACAGCCACCTACGTGGGGTCCCATGGGGGGGTTATAACTATGTGCTTCGCATGTGCCGCGAATGTGTGCATCTTGTCGAGCACCACACCCAGCACCTTCGGGTTCTTCACTGTCGGAATAATCTTGCCTGCTATTTCTACGCCGAGGTTGGTTTTTACTTCACCTGTGAAAGTGGTGAAGAGTGTTGCCGTTGACTTTTCGGCTGACAGCTGCAGGTTGTGGTGGCCAAACCAATCGCTCAGGGTAGTGAGGTGCTGGTTGAGGGGCCAATCGTGTTGTCGTCAATTTCAATGTTTGGGTGGCCAGCGTCATTCTACTGGGAGGTAATTTCGGTGACTATTTCGGAAACATGAAAAGAGGTCTCACATAAAACGATATGATCTTTTTCCAGCTTTGTTCTTTTATTGATATTTTAAGGACAAAAATATAAGCATCGGATAGGAGATAGGATGTTGAATAATGAAATCAGATACTTAAATAATTAGAATAATACCTACCTAGTGGTAATAAATGTCGTAAACGTAAATGAAGACAGCGTATACTCGCTTTTATGGAACAAAGGAAAACAAGCCTTTGAAAATGCATCTAAGAATTCATGGCATGTTTCGTACTATTTTTAGCAATATATTGACGTATGTAAATTACGTGTACGTATATACATTTTCGTTTATCAATATTATATTAATAAATATATATGTATAGCCGATTTGTTGGAAAATACCATATATACCGTCGTTGGCGTTAATTTTGTTTCATATTGCCATGAGTGAGCGCGATCAGCTGCGTTGGATAATTAATCAGTGGAACGAAAATCGTTTGGATTTGTTCTCAATAAGCGAACCAAATGAAGTAAGTAGTTTTTATGGCACATGGCTGCTAGTATCTGAGTAATATTTTTGATGCGTCGTATATTAAGTAAGTCGTCAAAAAGAATATTCCGTGCTCAATTGCCGAAGAAAGTTCGAATTAACCACAGATATACGTATGCGGAAGATGTTGCATCTTATTTTGGCTTGTACAAATTCATCTAAATATCTTATGTATTTATAATTGTTTTTTATTTTTGTTATTTATACTGTTGTGTAAATTTGAATTATATAACGCGTATTTAATAGGACCTTGAGTTTCATGGCGTTATGCGGTTCTACTTCCAAGAATCAGGCCAGCGACCTGCCACGAAGTGCATTCGTGTGTCGTCTACTGCCACAACAAGGGCAACAATTGAAGCATTGATTGAGAAGTTTCATCCCGACCTCAAAATGCTAACTATGCCTGTATATTCTCTATGGGAAGTTCATGAAAATGGAGGTAGGCGCAGTTTAATAAATCGCCGTTATACCAGGTTGCGTCCGGATATTAATAACTGGAACCGGAACGGATAGTGAATTTTAGCCGAAACCAGATATATACAGATATTAATCTTTAACTAATACGTCGAATCGATACATAACAGTAAATGAGACATGTCAAGTCACTGCATCCCAACCATTTCTAATTAAGCTTTAGTTTTCGTTACCCAAGTACGTCTACTTAGGTTATTCATTACTCGAAGAAGAGGCCTGTAGCTGTAAGTTTTTGTTTCTTCTCTTGGCTTTTACGCGCGACATACGACATTTGTTTAAAGATCTGTCGGAACTGTTGTCTGGGTACAACCATTCGACAAATTCTTTAGCCTATTTAATTCTGGTATGGTACAGTTACCATTCAGAATGCAGGCGCTAGACGCTAAATTCACTAAGTTAATGCGCCGTTCAGAATATAATTTTACCACAAAATGTGTCATAAGGTTTAGCTAACGCTAACTCTACCCTAACACTATTTTCTGTTAACCCTACCCTAACGCTTGTCATAAATTGCTCTGTGACAAGCGTTTGGGTAGGAATAACGCTTGTCAACACCAAGAGAAACTAACACAAACGCAATACAGACAGTTAGTGTGTTATTAAGAAGTTACACACATATAAATACGTTGGAATTCGTTGGTATATTTTATTATCGTCGTATCTAAGATGTATTGGTGGCAGATATGCTTTTTCTTTTCTAGAAGGTGAAAGTAAAAATCATATTTAAGGTCCATGAAGATCAGGGGAGGAACGTGCGCTTTTTAGGCTTTTATGTTTAGGCTTAGGTATACGCTCCTTTTTACGCTTAATTTTAGGCAAAGACTTACTAATTATGTTATTGTTACATACGGCACGACCCTGTTCTGTACGTTGGCCAAAGTCAAAGGGCCAACTAAACTGCCTAAGAAGCTCTTATATTTAAACATTGGCCAAGTAAAATAAACAAATGCGGCACTTTTTTATATATTCAGTCTACTTCTATTTTGCTTTATGTTTATAAGTTGAACAATCACCGTCGATTCTGGGGCATTTTTTGTTCAGGCTTAGGCTTAGCAGTATGCCTTACTACCAGGGTGCAACCGGAATTCCGGTTCCGGTTCCGGCATTTTTTCACCTTCCGGTTCCGGTTCCGGTAAATTTTACCGGATTTAAAAATTCCGGTGTTAAACTTTGGCCGTTTTCTTAACTTTGCCAATTTTTAAGAATCTCTTTTGAAAGCCACTTGTACTCCGAATATAAGCCATTGATGGTGGATTTAACTTCAGTCGACGACGAAAATCTAAAATACAACAAATAAAATAAATACCTACGTTCGACTAAGGTTATTTCACAAATAATAGAGCAAAAAATAAGATTAAAATGAAATTTTTGGAGAAATGCATTTTTCACTTTCCGGTTCCGTTTCCGGTTCCGGTAAAATTTTCAAATTCCGGTTCCGGTTCCGGTAAATTGTAATTCCGGTTGCACCCTGCTTACTACTGTTACGGATTACATTGCATTCCCCAAAGAGTCATCTAAACTGAACATGGAGCTCCTATAGTTGAACATTGGTCAAGTGAAATGAACAAAATCTCGCATAAAAATAGCAGATTCTAGCATAACAATAGCTGTATAGTGTTTTTTCTTATTAAATTGTGTTTCCGCGGTTAAGAGAAGTTTAATGACCACTGAAACAGATTAAAACATAGTTCAAACGTTCAAATTATTTTTAAAGCGGCAGAAGTGAAGTTAGAATAACAAACGCAAATGCAATAGAATGAAGTTGAAATATTAAGCCTGAACTTTTACACTATTTTTTTGCTTAACCTTAGGAATATGCTTACATACTACGGTCTTGTTCTATATATTGGCCAAAGGGCCAACTGAACTGATAAGAAGGTCTTAACACGAGACCAGTCCCCATATTGCATCCTGAACGAAGCGTCGCCAACCCGCATAGCACGAGCGGCAACACCTCGCCCGATATCTCCATTCCCCCCCCCCCCCACACACCCACCACCAACCACCCCAAACATCCACACCCAACCATCCAAGCCCAGCACCACCAACACATCAACAAACACACAACCTCACCCATATCAGACCCACCCTCTCAACCAGCAGCCCAACCCAGTAGCATCCCCCAGCCCGCACCAAACGCCGAGAGCCCACTCCAGCCAACCCCACACCACATCTCAGGAACAGACACAACAACATCACCCACCACGCATCCGCATAAACAACAACACCAACCCTATCTCTCAACAGCTCCCCACCCCGCCAGAAGCAAAACACCTCTCTTTCACATCCCACTGCGAGAGCACCCTTCACCCACACCCCCACCCCAATCAGTCTAAGAGCCCCCCCACCACGACCAGGACCAGGGCCTTTCCCCGGCAAAGCCCTGCGCCCCCCCCATTCACTTCCCTCCACCACTACGACCTGCTATACTACTCACGCCCCACAGACCAGCTCACAACACCGCCTCCCACCATCACCACTACTTCCATAACTCCCAGCGAGCCCATCTCACCAACTACACCAACTACATAGACGACAACATCGCACCCCCACCACCGCAGCAGACGAGGAAAAAACCCCCCGCCCCTCTTCAACCAAGCAGCCCGGACACTCTATCCCCACACACAGCCCCGAGCCCCCCCCCCTTCCCCCCCCCCGCCACCCTATGCCCCCTACCCACGATCCACTTAACCACCCCCACATCCCCCCCCCCCACTGCCACACATACACATAATCCACACACATCGACACCCACGATCGACACCCACCATAATAACCGCCACAACACTACTGGCAACAACCCTTCGTCGACCACCACCCGGCCGTCACACCCCTCCACCACCCCGCCAGACGTACCGTCTCTCCCTCCCTCACACCGCCACACCACCCCCCGATGCCGCGATCCTCTCCTTCCACCCCCCCCACCTCCACCCCCCACCCAACCAGTACAGTAGGGGCCAACGACCCCTCCGCCTCACCCGCACCACGCTAAAGCATACGCACACGACGAACATCACACCCCATAACAAAACACCTCACCATCCGCAGCTTTGAAATTCCGAATCTCTCCGTCGCCGCATCATCCCAATCCCCAAGCCGGAAACCGCTCAAGAGCAAGTCTATCTTAATTTCCATCCTGTCCCGCTGCCAAGCTTCTGAAAGCTCCGTTACCGTCCGAAAGCTCACCTCTCTCTGCTCCACATCAGCACGTTTCAGAAGTCACTCACAGTCACAGCGCTACATCAAATCAACCAACACATCAGCAAGTAAACCAGAAGAAGCCTTTTCCCGCTCCATACTAGCCCGACCTATCAAAGCTTCGACACCGTCTGCCACATAAGTCATGCAGTATCCCAATTCAACAACACCGACCCAATCAAGAAAGCGCCAACTACATCTTCAACCGCTAGACCTCCGTCACTTTGAACGTAAAATCCCGATGCCGCGAGTCAAGCAAGAGTACCACAAGCAGCCCACGCTATTCAACAGTTACATCCTGACATGCCAATACCAGCAGCAGGCAACCGAATTACAATTTACCGAACCGAACCGAATTTGAGACTTTACCGAACCGAACCGGAAAATGAAAAACATTTCACCAAAAATTTCATTTTAACTCAATTTTCCTGATCATTCCGGAAATAACCTAGTCAACATAGTTATTTTATTTTTTTATTTTAGATTTTCATCATCACTGAAAGGAAATCCACCATCAAGCTTATATTCGAGTACAAGGCTTTCAAAAGAGATTCTTAAAAATTAGCAAAGTAAGAAAACGCCAAATTATAATACCGAATTTTTAAATCCGTAAAAATTTACCGAACCGAACCGAAGGAAAAAAGCCGAACCGAACCGAATTCCGTTCACCCTGCCCAGCAGTAACAAACTCATCAGTCACGCCGACGACTTACCGTTCTCACCTCAGTCCAGTCCTTCAACCGTAGTCAAGCCCCTCAATCAGTACCTCACTACCCTGAGCATTTTGCCACCACAACCTGCAGCTGTCAGCCGAAAAGTCAACGCAACACTCTTCACCACTTTCACAGGAAGTAAAAACCAACCTCCTAGAAATAGCAGCAAAATATTCCGACAGGAAGAACTCGAAGCTTGTGTCTCACAACATCACACATTCGCGCACATGCGAAGCACATGAAGAGAATCTCTGCGAGAACAACATCTTAAATCCTAGCTGCAGTAGCTGTCATAACAAGAAGGTTAACCACGACCTATAAAGCGTTCCCTATCTATCATACCACGCCCCCCCATCTGTCATCTTACTCTAGCCGCTGTTGACCTCCAACGAACCCAAAAGTCCCTGAGAACGACTACTGCGACCTGATTCCCATCAGATCACCTGCATTTTGAAACCAAGATCCTCCAGTCCAAGCCCATAACGACCTCTAGCAGCCCAGTATCTACTCTCCTGCCACAGTCCCCTCACTCCCCTGCCACGAACTAAACGCAGCACCCTCACCCCACCGCAGCATACGACAAGACCTTCATCCCAGTATGCAAACCGTAGCCCGTATTCCCTGCATCGCCTAACCGCAGCTACTACAAAGTCCATATCAAGATTCATACCCAGCAGTCCCTCAGCAACAAGCCAAGTAGAAAAAACATCTCCTTGATACCCACCACCCATTCTCTGAGAATCCACTCCCCCGCGAAACCCGACAACGCTTCTCAGCTCCATCAGCTTGCAAACGCCTGAACGCGTACCTAGCACGCCATCCTACAGTTAGTATAATCCCCGACTGCTCACAGAGCCCACGACACCAATCATTTTTCAACTTCCGCAAACCCACGAGTCTACAGTCTTCCCTTATACAGCCCACTACTCCACTTCTTCCTCCCTGAGAACACGAGCGACACGAACTCCTTTCTACAACAACAACAACCATAGCAGTAGAGCACCTCCTTTGTACTCCTTCTACTCCCAGCATCATTTTACTTCAAGTCAACGAAGTCGCTTAAAAGTCTACCATTTCTTATTTCCTCTTAATCCATACCCACCAACTTATGCAGACTTCAACCCTTTTAGTCCAGCCACATACTAGCAACAACTTCTTCTTCAACCCTTCTATTTTTTATTTATTAGCCTTACTTCAACCTTCCCTAAAACCTCATTACCAGAACTTTCAACCTAACACCTTCCAAACCACCCACAAAAACCAACCGCCATCTTGAGCAGGTTTCCCCGGCATGGGGATTGGGATGATGCGGCCAAGACGCCAGAGATTCGGAATTTCAAAGCTGCGGATGGAGAGATTCATCACGTGCGTCAGAAAACTGATGCACTTGGGGCCCGCATGCTTCAGCATGATGGGTGAAATTCCATCAGGCCCGATGGCCTTGGATGCCTTGGTTAGCTTGATGGCTGCGGTGGTTTGCTCTGGGGTGAAAGGTTCGGCTTCTGGGTCCCCTTTCAGGTCGTGCAGTTGACGGCGGAGTCGTCGTTTCTCCCTTACGACTCGATTGGGGTGGGGGGTGTATTGACGGTTGAAAGCATAAGCGCACTTCTTCGCATCGGGGATTGGGATGCCGTTGAAAGAGACGACCACGTTGTTTTGCTTCTTGGCGGGGTGGGACAGCTGTTTGACGACCGACCATAACTTTTTCCCCGCAGTGTTGTTGCAATCCTTTATGACGGATAACCATCGTGCGCGTCGATGTTCGTTGACCATGCGTCTGACTTCACTGAAGATGTCGGCAATGTGGGGGTTGGTTGGATCAGCCGCTCTAAGCGCGTCGCGTTCATCGGCTAACGCGGCTGCGGGGAATTCGGGGCGGACCTCCTTGGTTCTGCCTGCCGGGATAAATCTACGGGCTGCTTGGTTGAAGAGGCGCCTCAGGGTTTTTTCCCCATCGATTGCTGAGGTGGGAGTTGCGATGTTGCCGATTTTGTCTTCGATGTAGTTGGTGAAATTGTCCCGCTGGGCTTTTTGGAAGTTGACGTACTGGCGATCGTCGGATGTTATCTTCGCGAGATGGTCTGCGGGACGTGGTCCGAGCTGAGCGTCGTTGTGGCTGACCAGGAACTGCATGGGGCCAGCGCGGGCTTGGAATGGAGATATCGGGCGAGGTGTTGCCGCTACGTGCTATGCGGGTTGGCGACGCTTCGTTCAGGATGCAATATGGGGACTGGTCTCGTGTTAAGACCTTCTTATCAGTTCAGTTGGCCCTTTGGCCAATATATAGAACAAGACCGTAGTATGTAAGCATATTCCTAAGGTTAAGCAAAAAATTAGTGTAAAAGTTCAGGCTTAATATTTCAACTTCATTCTATTGCATTTGCGTTTGTTATTCTAACTTCACTTCTGCCGCTTTAAAAATAATTTGAACGTTTGAACTATGTTTTAATCTGTTTCAGTGGTCATTAAACTTCTCTTAACCGCGGAAACACAATTTAATAAGAAAAAACACTATACAGCTATTGTTATGCTAGAATCTGCTATTTTTATGCGAGATTTTGTTCATTTCACTTGACCAATGTTCAACTATAGGAGCTCCATGTTCAGTTTAGATGACTCTTTGGGGAATGCAATGTAATCCGTAACAGTAGTAAGCAGGGTGCAACCGGAATTACAATTTACCGGAACCGGAAACGGAACCGGAAAGTGAAAAATGCATTTCTCCAAAAATTTCATTTTAATCTTATTTTTTGCTCTATTATTTGTGAAATAACCTTAGTCGAACGTAGGTATTTATTTTATTTGTTGTATTTTAGATTTTCGTCGTCGACTGAAGTTAAATCCACCATCAATGGCTTATATTCGGAGTACAAGTGGCTTTCAAAAGAGATTCTTAAAAATTGGCAAAGTTAAGAAAACGGCCAAAGTTTAACACCGGAATTTTTAAATCCGGTAAAAATTTACCGGAACCGGAACCGGAAGGTGAAAAAATGCCGGAACCGGAACCGGAATTCCGGTTGCACCCTGGTTGTAAGGCATACTGCTAAGCCTAAGCCTGAACAAAAAATGCCCCAGAATCGACGGTGATTGTTCAACTTATAAACATAAAGCAAAATAGAAGTAGACTGAATATATAAAAAAGTGCCGCATTTGTTTATTTTACTTGGCCAATGTTTAAATATAAGAGCTTCTTAGGCAGTTTAGTTGGCCCTTTGACTTTGGCCAACGTACAGAACAGGGTCGTGCCGTATGTAACAATAACATAATTAGTAAGTCTTTGCCTAAAATTAAGCGTAAAAAGGAGCGTATACCTAAGCCTAAACATAAAAGCCTAAAAAGCGCACGTTCCTCCCCTGATCTTCATGGACCTTAAATATGATTTTTACTTTCACCTTCTAGAAAAGAAAAAGCATATCTGCCACCAATACATCTTAGATACGACGATAATAAAATATACCAACGAATTCCAACGTATTTATATGTGTGTAACTTCTTAATAACACACTAACTGTCTGTATTGCGTTTGTGTTAGTTTCTCTTGCTGTTGACAAGCGTTATTCCTACCCAAACGCTTGTCACAGAGCAATTTATGACAAGCGTTAGGGTAGGGTTAACAGAAAATAGTGTTAGGGTAGAGTTAGCGTTAGCTAAACCTTATGACACATTTTGTGGTAAAATTATATTCTGAACGGCGCATTAACTTAGTGAATTTAGCGTCTAGCGCCTGCATTCTGAATGGTAACTGTACCATACCAGAATTAAATAGGCTAAAGAATTTGTCGAATGGTTGCACCCAGACAACAGTTCCGACAGATCTTTAAACAAATGTCGTATGTCGCGCGTAAAAGCCAAGAGAAGAAACAAAAACTTACAGCTACAGGCCTCTTCTTCGAGTAATGAATAACCTAAGTAGACGTACTTGGGTAACGAAAACTAAAGCTTAATTAGAAATGGTTGGGATGCAGTGACTTGACATGTCTCATTTACTGTTATGTATCGATTCGACGTATTAGTTAAAGATTAATATCTGTATATATCTGGTTTCGGCTAAAATTCACTATCCGTTCCGGTTCCAGTTATTAATATCCGGACGCAACCTGGTATAACGGCGATTTATTAAACTGCGCCTACCTCCATTTTCATGAACTTCCCATAGAGAATATACAGGCATAGTTAGCATTTTGAGGTCGGGATGAAACTTCTCAATCAATGCTTCAATTGTTGCCCTTGTTGTGGCAGTAGACGACACACGAATGCACTTTGTGGCAGGTCGCTGGCCTGATTCTTGGAAGTAGAACCGCATAACGCCATGAAACTCAAGGTCCTATTAAATACGCGTTATATAATTCAAATTTACACAACAGTATAAATAACAAAAATAAAAAACAATTATAAATACATAAGATATTTAGATGAATTTGTACAAGCCAAAATAAGATGCAACATCTTCCGCATACGTATATCTGTGGTTAATTCGAACTTTCTTCGGCAATTGAGCACGGAATATTCTTTTTGACGATTTACTGAATATACGACGCATCAAAAATATTAATCAGATACTAGCAGCCATGTGCCATAAAAACTACTTACTTCATTTGGTTCGCTTATTGAGAACAAATCCAAACGATTTTCGTTCCACTGATTAATTATCCAACGCAGCTGATCGCGCTCACTCATGGCAATATGAAACAAAATTAACGCCAACGACGGTATATATGGTATTTTCCAACAAATCGGCTATACATATATATTTATTAATATAATATTGATAAACGAAAATGTATATACGTACACGTAATTTACATACGTCAATATATTGCTAAAAATAGTACGAAACATGCCATGAATTCTTAGATGCATTTTCAAAGGCTTGTTTTCCTTTGTTCCATAAAAGCGAGTATACGCTGTCTTCATTTACGTTTACGACATTTATTACCACTAGGTAGGTATTATTCTAATTATTTAAGTATCTGATTTCATTATTCAACATCCTATCTCCTATCCGATGCTTATATTTTTGTCCTTAAAATATCAATAAAAGAACAAAGCTGGAAAAAGATCATATCGTTTTATGTGAGACCTCTTTTCATGTTTCCGAAATAGTCACCGAAATTACCTCCCAGTAGAATGACGCTGGCCACCCAAACATTGAAATTGACGACAACACGATTGGCCCCTCAACCAGCACCTCACTACCCTGAGCGATTGGTTTGGCCACCACAACCTGCAGCTGTCAGCCGAAAAGTCAACGGCAACACTCTTCACCACTTTCACAGGTGAAGTAAAAACCAACCTCGGCGTAGAAATAGCAGGCAAGATTATTCCGACAGTGAAGAACCCGAAGGTGCTGGGTGTGGTGCTCGACAAGATGCACACATTCGCGGCACATGCGAAGCACATAGTTATAACCCCCCCATGGGACCCCACGTAGGTGGCTGTCCCAGGGGAGGGTCTTCAGGGTGACTAACAGTGAAAAACGCGTGGGACCCATGGTAATGTTTTCAAACTGAAATACTAGTCACTTTGTAGATTCTCTCCTGGGACAACCATCTACGTGGGGTCCCATGAGGGGGTTATAACTCGTGTTTGAATCAAAGTTTTAACTTTTGTTTAGCTTATTACAGTACAATTTTATATTTTAGGTAACTTATAAAGAAAAAGATAGAAAAAATGTATTTGGTCATATTTATTATATCTTGTTTTATATTTTGTCTATATTTTAAGAAATTTATATACGGTGCGGGGAGTGTCGTAGTGAAATACCATTAGAGCTGCATAGCATGTTTAAGTGTTAAGATACTGTTTTAGTTGAGCATAAGCCTAGCATAAGCCTAAACCTTAGCATGGGCTTGGAAAAAACTGTTTTAGTTAGCATTATTATATCTTGTTTTATATTTTGTCTATATTTTAAGTAAATTTATATACGGTGTGGGGAGTGTCGTAGTGAAATACCATTAGAGCTGCATAGCATGTGTTAAGATTAAACCTGCTACTGTTTTAGTTGAGCATAAGCCTAGCATAAGCCTAAACCTTAGCATAAGTTTGTAAAAAACTGTTTTAGTTAAGCATAAGCCTAAACCTTAGCATAGGTTCTAGATGCTATAGTTTAAGCATACTCCTAGCTAAATCGTATAGCATTAGGTTCCTGTCTAAGCCTTAAGCACTACGGTCCTACTTTTGCCTAAGCCTAAAAAGCATTAGGGTCTACCTAAACCTTATAGCATTAGGTTCCTGTCTAAGCCTTAAGCACTATTAGTCTGCTTTTGCCTAAGCCTAAAAAGCATTAGAGTCTACCTAAGCCTTAAATCATTGATATGCCCTACACCCTACATATAAGGCTAAGCCTTAAACCATTACAAGCTTACCAATGTCTAAGACTTAAACCATTCGGGTGGAGTCCTACCTATATATGCATGAGACTTAAGCTGTAATAAAACTTATGCATGGCAATGGCTTCGTTTGCATATGTAAAATTAGATAGCATATATTTACTTAAATGTATATACTACATAAATATATACATATATAAATATATATGTTATAGTCACTGCAAATTTACAGTTTAAAGTAAACAGGTCGTTTGGTGTACATTTTTCTTATCAGATGACGTTTACATGGCAATGTTTTGGTGGTACCACTTTGGTTGTTTACCTTATAGGTGGCTTTGTAAAATAGGGTTCTGCCTAAGCCTTAAAGTGTTAGGGTCTATCTAAGCCTAAGCCTTAAAGCATTAGGGTTCTGCCTAAGCCTTAAAGCGTTGGGGTCTATCTAAGCCTAAGCCTTAAAGCATTAGGGTCTGCCAAAGCCTAAGCCTTAAAGCATTAGGGTTCTGCCTAAGCCTTAAAGCGTTGGGGTCTATCTAAGCCTAATCCTTAAACCATTACGGTATTCCCAATTACTAAGCCTTAAAGCATTAGCGTTATTGTTAAGCCTAAGCCTTAAAGCGTTGGGGTCTATCTAAGCCTAAGCCTTAAAGCATTAGGGTCTGCCCAAAGCCTAAGCCTTAAAGCATTAGGGTTCTACCTAAGCTTTAAAGCATTAGGGTTCTACCTAAGCCTAAGCCTTGAAGTGTTAGGGTCTATCTAAGCCTAAGCCTTAAAGCATTAGGGTCAGCCCAAAGCCTAAGCCCTAAAACATTAGGGCCCTGCCTAATCCATAAAGCATTAGGGTTCTACCTAAGCCTAAGCCTTAAAGCGTTGGGAGCTTATCTAAGCCTAAGCCTTAAAGCATTAGGGTCTGCCCCAAAGCCTAAGCCTTAAAGCATTAGGGTTTTACCTATGCCTAAGCCTTAAAGCGTTAGGGTCTATCTAAGCCTAAGCCCTAAAGCATTAAGGTCTGCCCAAAGCCTAAGTCCTAAAACATTAGGGTTCTACCACAACTTAAGCCTTAAAGCATTAGGGCGTAAACTTTCTGTCAGATGTATGTTAAATGGTGAATGGTGCTACACATCTTTAAGCACATGCCTAGCCCTAACATAGTTTAATCCTAGGTATAATTTGAATTAATGTAAACCTTTCTTCTAATTTCAATTTCTCTTATATCCAAATTTGTTATCTATTTTTAAATTCTAATAAATGTTTTGAAAGCAAATTATTAATGCTGTCTTTTAGGAGCCATTTTTATATTTACTTACGTTATCTAAAACTAACAAAGGATTTGTTTTGCTATATTTTTGACCCAGTTTGGTGAATTTTGCTGACGTTGCTAAAATTAGTTTGCAGGTTTCATTTCAATGAACCGATTGATAAGCACTGTTTGTGTTTAACGTTTGATTTTCAAAGAGCCCTTTCTAAATTTAGTTTTATTTTGTTTTGATGAATTTAAAGCGCCTTTCTAAATTTAGTTTTATTTTGTTTTGATGGATTTAGTATATGCTTGTATAAGCTTGTAACTGCCGGATTTTCAAATGTATGCAACACCTATTACCAGGGTGGCACCAATTCTAATTCGTCCTATCGAATCCAAATTTATAATTCTAATTTCCGATATTATTCAGGAAATCTGAGCTTTTTGGCAAACTCAATCATTTTGTATCCAACATCAGTTCTGAGGTTGGTGACCAGAAGCAAAAAATATTGATTTATTTAGTTAAAAATGAAAAACTTCCGAACATTGTGGGATTCCGTTTTTTTGTTATAACTGAATTCAAACCGCAAATTGTTGCCGATCCGAACTTTTGTTGCACTTTATCTATTATTCGGCTAGATAGAACTTACATATTTTAAAATAGTGTCTACGAAGCTTGTAAGTTCGTGCCTTCTTTTATTCTTTACTTTTAGGCTTTTGTTTTGTTTTTTGCTATTCACGGGTTAAACGATATACTGGTTCCGATTAAAATTTCAACTAAAATAAATTTCTGATTCCGAATTGTAATTTTTTCAGTTTCTGTCCTATAGGATGCAACTGGAATTATAAAAACTGGAACAGCAATACGTAACTGAACGAAGTAATAACGCA
>JASANG010000364.1:0-20884 GCA_030248215.1 Enoplolaimus lenunculus
AGCTATAATAATAGACCTGTAAGCCTAAGCCTACGAAACCTAAGCTTTAACCTAAGACTACCTAACCTAAAACATCCCCTTAAGCGTATGCCTTAATAAACAAAAGCCTAATATTAAGCCTCCCATTCTCTAAGCAATACAGTTTTCTTGACTCCTCGACTCATGCAAAGATCAAGGTTGGAACGTTTTTTTTGCGAGACTGCAATAGAGTAAGCTTATGCTTTAGACTAATTTTTGCTTAAGCTTAGGCTTAGGCTTAGGTTATGGCTTAGGAATGCTACTGTTACTTCCCAGTTCTATACATTGGCTCCTCAAACTGAACAGGTCCAAATACTAGATAAAGTACTGTATTAAAAATTTATTAGTACATGTAACTACGTGTAGTACAAAGTCTTCACAAGACTCGAATACCCTCTCGGGCTCGAGCGTCAATCTCCTATAGCTGATTGGTGATGATAATCGCATCTCATGCAAGGTTACAATTAGAAATGTACTTTCAAAGCTTAAGTATACTTTAACGTTTAAGCTCAACTTTATTTGGTCCTGGAGACATTTATGCACTACAATTAGCGATAATTGACGTTTCTGGACTCTAAATAGTGTTTAAGAACTCTATCCGCTTACGGACTCTTATAGGGAATACGGACTCGTATTGATTGCGACTCAAAATGCGGACGCCTCTCTTATTGCCCCACTGTTATTCGGGTCACTACAGTACGTTTCTGAATAAGTGTAAAAATACTTTTTGTATGTTTTATGCGGGATTCACGTTATAACTGGGGCAGCTTGGAACACGTTTTGGCCAAGTTGATTCGACGTCAGGCATACGAGCAAAACATGTTCCATGATGCCCCAGTTATAACGTGAACCCATCATTAATTCTTTAAACCTTTTTAACCGTTTTCCGAGACACCAAATGGTGCATTTTAATCAAATTAACCAAAAAACCGCACGAGAATATTTTGATATTTTATTGACGCCAAATTTTAAAATCTGTGATTCGTTACGAAGTTTACTGTCAAAAACCCATTTTTAGGCTAAAAAACACACCAAAAAACGAGCTTGCGTTTGAAATAAACATACAAAAACAGTTACATGACCGTTTATGTATCGGAAACCGAATCGATTGTCAATATTTATACTTTAAATGAATCATAGTTTGTAGTTTGGAACGGTTTACGTTTATATATTTTTATTATCGAAAAATAAGTAAAAAAAATAATTAGGCTCTTAAATGTTCTGTTAGGCTACGAATGGGTGTTTCAACAGTGTAGGAATTAGGGAGGCCGATGAGGATGCATCTTGATTACTTCACCGGATACGGCCAATTGCTGTAGTGGTAAACTCGGGTTTACCTGGTATTCGTATGCAATTCAAAGCCTAAGCCTAAGCCTAAGCAAAAAGAGTTTGCCAAAGAATAAACTGACTCTATTACAGCCACGCCGGAAAACGATCCGGATCCTGTTCTATACATGGGCCGCCGAAGCCGAAGACTAAGCCAAAGCGTAAGAATGAATCTATTCCTAAGCCTAAGCCTAAGCAATAAAAGTTAGTCTAAAGATTAAACTGGCTCTATTTTTGTATGTTTCCTAGTTCATTTTCCCTAAATTAGAAATTAGTTATAGTATTAAGATGGTAATAGAGGTTATTAAATTTCACAAGCAATCAATGCTTATTCCATGAGCTTTATTTCATGAAATACGTGAATGCTGCTTCTCAAGCTTCGTCTACTATAAAGTCGGATTCGAAAAGATGTCGGAAATATTCTACGAAATCACACTGGGCTCACATCTGATTAGGCTTAATACTTCTATAAATTAGGCTTAGGCTTACACTGAGGATTTATGCTATGATCTAAATGGTTACATTTAATCGTAGGCTTAACTGTTTTACTTTATTTTATGCTTAAATCATACACGGTAAATCATCTGGGCTTATACTACGGGGCAGACTTGGTCTTTCATCTAAAGCTTACCCTTAAACATTTAAGTAGCCATTTTCTAATCCTAAGTTTAAGCATGAGTCTTGGTGCAACCGGAATTCCGGTTCCGGTAGCCAAATCCGATATTTTTCATTATTCGCTTCCTGTAATAAATCCGTTATTTTTTCACCAAAATTTTCCGGTATTTTTGGTATTGAAAATTTTTCTTCATTTGAAAATTTACGAAAAATTGACAAATTATTTTAACTTATTTCTCTAAAATTGTCCATGCGTGTATTGTCGAAATTGTCAATTTGCGCCATACTCCATAATTAATCACGTTTCCACCTACTGCATTTGTTTCAGGATTTTGGCATTCTAAATGGTGTGCTTACAGCAATATATAAAAGCCATAAAATAGCGTTAAAATTAAATTTTTCGGTAACAAGTCTTTTTTAATTTTTCGGTTCCGGCTCCGATTCCGGTACTTTTTTAAATTTTCGGTTCCGGTTCCGCTATTTTATAATTCCGGTTGCACCCTGCCGTCGAGGCTCACGCTAAAGCTTATACGCTAAAGACATAAGCGCCACCAACGAAAACTTTAATTTTGAACTCGATCAAAGTTCAATAATGAAATCCTCGCGATTCGAGTAAACACAATTCCGGTTGGCATCACAAAGATGATTGAATACTTGTGAACAAAGCATTTTTCGTCGTTTTTCGACGAGTTTTTGTTTACGTTCAGCGTTTTCATACAATCGAATCACGTCTGCTTCAAGATCTCGATGTGTTTTAGTGTTATTGTAACGCTTTAGACTACAAAACGCCGGTCGAACAACACAGAATCCGGCAACTCGTTCAGAACAAATCAAATTGACAACGACTTGTAAGTCTTCAGTGGTGATTATCGGCGTTGTTGGAACGTTGTAGCTGCTGAATGCTGCGATAAACAACGCTGCTGTTATCGATTTGCGTTGTGAACATGAACACAGCATGATTCTGTTTAAATGTGACGGCTAAAGTTACATTTTGGGGGCCCTAACAGTAGATTAAAGCGCATTCCTAAGCCTAAATCTAAGCATAAGCAAAAAAATGTAATCTAGAATCTAAGCCCACCAGACACGTGGACGCCCCTTAAAGTAACATGGACCAATGAAACTGACAACTATCAGAAAAAAATTTCAAAATCGGAGCATTTTTGAGGTAGCGCTCTTATTTTAGGTTGCAACCGGAAATTCAGACCTTCTAACTGAACAGCTGGGAAAGCAGGCGTACAGGAATTGCTCGAACACTCAGCCTACGGATCCTTGATCGCTCTGACATTGTGCCACATAGCCTGCCCCTTTAACTGCTTCTAATGTTGACTATATGACCACCGTACGCTGCTGGTTAGCACACTTGACTCTGGCGAAATCGAATTTTGACTCAGATTGTGTAGTCAGGAAACGCCTATTTCGGAGAGAGCAGTTTGACTCACCATTTTTTGCAGCGTTATATTGCATAAGCACATAACCGATACGCAGGTCTCGCATGCTTAAAAACTCATGCTTAGATGGATGATAATAGCATAGAAATGCAACAACAAACGATTTTTTTGTTTTGCAACTTCTATCACAAGTCATCAATAGAACACTGTGGAAACTGGAATTACAGAAAAAATGAGCACATTGAACATTAACTTTTGGTCAAAATTACATTCTAGTGCTTTCTAATGGAATTAAGTCAGTAATAAGATGGCCAATGTTACTTTTAATGGCCGTAACAGTAGATTAAGCGTAATCCTAAACCTAAGACTGAAGCCTAAGCGTTGCCGAAGCCTATTTTTACACGGAAAAAAATGGGGAGTCAAATTGACTCTCTCCGAAATAGGCTTTTCGTAAACTACACGAACCGAGTCAAACTTGACTCCACCAGAGTAAACAGTGAATCGAATTTGACTCTGGCGGAGTCAAATTTGACTCAGTTTGTGTAGTCAGGAAAAACCTATTTACGAGAGAGTCAATTTGAATCCCCATTTTCTACAGTGTAAGTCTAAGAATAAGCCTAAGCCTAAGCCTAAGCCTTAAGCAGAAAAATGTAGTCTAAAATGTCAGCCTACTTTTTAACAGACTAATCAGAAACTGGGACGGCCCTAAAAATAAATGGTTCAATAAGATAATAAGATATTAAGATAATGCCATAAATTTCAAAACTTACTTTGCCAAACAAGCAAATTGACAAATTTGAACTGTTACAACTGTTTGTTAAACTGAATCTCAGTTGAAATTTCTGGTTAAAGAACTGGTTTTTGAATTATAGTTTAAATGAAACTTCAAATCTACTTCAGAATGATGTAAAATTTTGTAAATATTGATTGAACTTTATTACAATCTCCAGTTCTACAGGTGAAATGTGTTGCCTGTGTCGAGACCAATATTGTAGGAGGGGCAAAAAATTTTCATGAGAGGCATAAAAAGATTTTAGATGATTTAGACACGGCGAAAACGTTTCGATGTGAAACCAAAATTTTTCAAGTAGCCTGTACCCTTTCCTGTGACATTCTCAGAATGCGAGAACTTCGAAACCGGATTGTTAAAATTATTGCAAGGATCAAAACGGTTTTGCCAGAAACAAATCAGAAATGTAAACTCGTAACTCAGCAACGAGAATTGAAAATTCACCAATATAGACATTTCCACGTAAATTAAGCGGATTTTCTGAGTCTAGGGTCCATAATCTTAAATTTAGAGTAGAAACTATCATCAGTTAGTAATAGGTTTTTAAACTCACTAACTGTTCCAGTACCTCAAAATTGGTACAGTAGAGCAAATCATATGAGAACAATGCTGAATTTTGAGCGTCAGCATTCCTGGGTTTGAAAGATACAAAAAGTATCAACAACTTGTGATAGCTGCTACTCATGTTTGATAATACGGGCTTAGAAATTAACCGATTTCATGCGGAGTTCACGTTATAACCGGGGCAGCTTGGAACACGTTTTGTCCCTATTAGACTATTGGGTAACATTTTGTCTGTTTATAGTCCCTGTATCGTATTCAAAAATTCGTATTTGTCTGCTATTAACATGTGTGGGTCACATTTTGTTCTCAATACCATATGATATTCGAGGTATTTTCTGCGAATATCATATGATATATTTTCAAATGTCTGCATATTTGAGGTAACATAAACAGATTGTCCTGTTGAATATCATATGATACTAGAATTTAAAATTCGAATTTTTGAATTTTGAAGCTGTTGTTCGAAGCGATTTTGTGTCGGAAACGATTTGCAGACGTGTATTTCGTATTTAAAGCACATTTGTGCCGCTGCCGTACAACTTTTTATTCATTTATCAGCACCCGAAGATTACGCTGTCCTGCTGAATATCATATGATATTCGTTGCAATTTTGGAACATCGGAATATTATATGACATTCGCATAAATGTTCCACAGTATCAAGTAAAAAACCGTTCTTTGTACACATTGATCATTTGAGAGCGGCGGTTGGCAAGCTAATGTTATTTGACATTCGAGTTTTGTCTGTTGACCCGATATAAGAGTCCGAACTTTAACGTTGACGTCGAATCAACATGGGACAAATGGTGTCCCTCGTGCCTCGGTTTTATAACGTGAAGGTCACATACAGATGGAGGTCAACTTTATTACAAAGCCACATTTCTCCAACATAGATTTTAAATCTTTATCAAGCCAGTACATGGTTTAAAACAGTGTTTTGTTGCCCAAGTTCACGTAAACACAACACGAACATACGTCGGTTTCAAGTTGTATCTTATAAATCTTCGAACCGTATTCTCGAACGCGTATCTGACTAAGATCACATAGCTAAATGATATTATACTTTAAAGCCAGTTTCCCAACTGACCCTCATCTCTAAAAAGCACAATTTTTATACCTAATTCTTATTCAACTTCAAACCAATCGATAACCAAAAGATACAAATGAAACAGAACCAATGGAGGTTATAGCGGCGTCTTAGTTTAGCTCCTATTACCATTTGGACTAGGTTTGTCATTTTTGACCAATAGAACAGGGGCGAAACAGTAGTACAAGCATACTTCCAAGCCTAAGCGTAAGCCTAAGCAAAAAATAATCTAAAGGTTAAGCGTACATTGTAAAAATGGTGAGTCAAATTGACTCACTCCGAAATAGCTTTTTCCGGACTACCTACACAAACGGAATATAATTTTACTCAATTTGTGTAATCCAGAGAATCCTATTTTGGAATGAGTCAATTTGACTCACAATTTTTGTAGTGTACACTATTGTAGTTCCTCAGAAAAACGTTCGCGCCCTGATCCTAGCATGGGCCTCATTTTGAAACAAACAGTTTAGCTAAGTAATTTTCAAACCTCAAAAACTGTAGGTGTTTAGGCAGTAGAGCCACGGGTACTTAGAATACATTGTTTTGAGAGCATAAATTGACAAAAAGGCGCAGCTTTAAGCTTCATATGTAGGGTGAAATGCCAAGGAACCAAACCTTTGTTTTTCGATAAAACCTAAAAATTGCATAATTACCTGAAGATTTAGAACATCGAATAACATTATTTACACTTTTAAAAATGTTTCAATTCACCTATACTTGTTTTAGCTATTATCAATTTCCACTTAGGTAAGATTTTCACTATAGTGAAATGAGGATTAAATTTTCCACAGGCCGGCGCAAGATAAAGTGGACGATGCATTACTGACTAAATGATATGTACCGAATACAGTCGACAAGGCCCATGTATAGAACAGGTACGGAACACTAGTATAAGCATATTCCTTAGCTTAAGCCTAAGCCTAAGCCTAAGCGTATAGATGAGCCTATTCCTAGGCCTAAGCCTAAGCCTAAGCCTAAGCCAAAGCCTAAGCCTAAGCCTAAGCCTAAGCCTTATCCTAAGCCTAAGCAAAAAATTAGTCTAAAGCTTAAACTGACTCTATTATAGTCCTTCCAGAAAACGATCCGGCCGTGTTCTATACATGGGCCAGCCCTCAGTTATAGATGCAACAATCATTAGAGAATAGTGCGATTTCAAATTGCAAGTGTCAACAAAACTGATCGTCTAAAAATCGCAGTGAAATTTCAGTTGCAATCTGAGCGACTCCAAACGGCGTTGTCGCTGACTGCAGCGAACGCAATCGACGCCATAACTTTCTTCCACGTTTCAACCACATTTGGCGAGCATTTGAACCAAAACTTGCAGACGAGTTGAGAGGGGGCATCTGATTTGTTTGAGTAGCGGTGAGTATTTTTCGAATTGCCCTAAGAACTGCGGGTAAACACGGACAGTTTTCGGTGACCGAATCCGTGAGAACTTCTGAAACCCGAAATTGCACCTGACGATACCTTGAGTGGGATATTCTCAACTGTGTGTAGCACCTATCACCGGCTGATGGTACACTGCAAAAAATGGTGAGTCAATTTAACTCTCTCTGCAATAGGCTTTTCGGGGCTACACAAATTGAGTCAAAATTAGACTCCACCACAATCAAATTCGATTCACTGAGTCGCACGTTTGACTCCGACGGAGTCGGCTGATGGTACACTGCAAAAAATGGTGAGTCAATTTAACTCTCTCTGCAATAGGCTTTTCGGGGCTACACAAATTGAGTCAAAATTAGACTCCACCAGAATCAAATTCGATTCACTGAGTCGCACGTTTGACTCCGGCGGAATCGAATTTGACTCAGTTTGTGTAGTCCAAAGAACCCAATTTCGGAGAGAGTCCATTTGACTCACCATTTATCGCAGTGTAGTCTGCCAAACTAGCGAGCTACGAGAACTGCTGATCTGTAATTCCGAGCAATAAAACGAGAAATTAATCTTAAAAATACTCCGAGTTTTGGAGTTCATGGTCATAGGAGCTACTCGCATTTAAAAATACGTTCCCTATCCTGAAGACGAAAAATTTCGTTTTTTAAAGAAATGGTAAATGAATTAGGAGGGGCGCTTACGAGAATACGGATACCCCGCGAACTAACAGAGATACTTTAACGGCATAACAGTTAAAATATTCGTTTCTATAAAAAAGTTCATTGTATTTTATAAGTTAGGTATATTTTCCCACTATGAAATCCTCCTAATCCGGAATTACAGATCAGCAGTTCTCGTAGCTCGCTAGTTTGGGAGACTACACTGCGATAAACGGTGAGTCAAATGAACTCTCTCCGAAATAGGTTCTACGGGACTACACAAACTGAGTCAAAGTCGACTCCGCCAGAGTCAGACGTGCGACTCAGTGAATCGAATTTGACTTTGGCGGAATCGAATTTTGACTCGAGATTTGTGTAGTCCCGTAAATCCTATTTCGGAGGGAGTCAATTTGACTCACCATTTTTTTGCAGTGTACAGTGACGTTAACGCGAAGTAGATTTGAACTGTAATGTGTTTTGCTTTCGTTCTGCTCATTTTAGAAGAAAAATTAAAAGCTGCAGAGAATTTAAACGAACATAAATTTTCCATTTAATTGTAAATTCGTAAGCCAGTTTGTTGTTGAATCTACCTGTTACTTGTGGTTCATCACAAAATTTGAACTGTAATGTGTTCTGATTTCGCTCTGCTCATTTTTAGAAGCAAAATTAAAAGCTGCAGAGAGTTTAAATGAACATAAATTCCCTCTTTAACTGTAAATTCGTAAGCCAGTTTGTTGTTGAATCTACCTGTTACTTGTGGTTCATCACACAAAAATCTGTGAACATCGGCCGACGATACATCAACGATTTCAGTTAAACAACGTATGACTCGGTAGAAAAAATGTTTTTCAGACATCGACCCGCAGCTGAAATATTAACCATAAAAACGTATGAAACGTTGGCCGATGTACAGAACAAAGGCGGAACAGTATTATAAGCATATTCCTAAGTATAAGCCTAAGCCTAAGCCTAAACCTAAGCGTAGGAATGAGCATATTCTTAAGCCTAGCGTAAGAATGCGCATATTCCTAAGAGTAAGTCTAAGCCTAAACCTAAGCGTAAGAATGAGCATATTCCTAAGCATAAGCCTAAGCCTAAGCGTAAGCGTAAGAATGAGCATATTCGTAAGCCTAATCCTAAGCCTATGTCTAAGCCAAGCAAAAAAGTAGTCTAAAGCTTAAGCTTACTTTTTTGTAGCCCACTAGAAAACTATTCCGTCCCTGATCTTTACATGGGCTGAAATGTGTATTCCGCCGGCGTACGGGGGCAAGGTCCCCTCCCCCGACTAACTGGGTGAGGAGGTGGGGAATCCGAAAAGCGGGGTCAGGTCAAAAATGGAAAAATTGATGAAACTTCTGCATGTATCTTTTTAGGCTTTAAATGAGCCTATTTCTCATGAAAATAAAAAATTCTCTCGCTCACTGGTCGACACGACCTTTTTTAAGCCGAATTATAACCTGCCAATATCCCAAATTATATCCCGTCAGAAAGGTTTTAACGTCGACAGTTAACAGTTGACACAGCATTGCCTTTGTGATATTAAAGCCCTATTCACACGTGCTAGTTTTTGCAGTGAGAACTGTCAGTTGCAACTTTTAAATAGTGTTCTATTCATTCACAAAATTTCTAGCTAAAAGTTGCAGTTACAAGTTCTCGCTGGAATAAAACTTGGACGTGTCTGGTTTTAGACACTTTCAATATTTGGGCCCATGTATAAAACAGGGCCGGACCAGTAGAATAAGCATATTCCTAAACCTAAGCCTAAGCAAAAAAAGTTAAGTCTAAAGCTTCAACTGTCTCTATTACAGCACCGCCGGAAAACGATCCAGGCCTGTTCTATACATAGGTCAATATTTGTCACATTCAAATAAAGGTGACATCACACAAACTTGAGGGAATTTATTTATTACACAATCGTCTTTATTATATTATACAACTTTGTCAGCTCAGAATCACAAACGAATGTTTACCGCGTTATGGCGACAATCAAGCTGGTTGACAGAACAATTTCCTAAAATATCATAAAGTATATCATGGTTGCAGCCGAAATTCACATTCAGTTTGAAATATTTTAATGAATTTAGGTTTCGATGTTTCAAAATTGACCATGCTTCTATTTCAGGAGCGGAATATTTTTCTGTTGGACTAGAATTGAGTAAGCTTAAGCTTTAGACTAATTTTTTTGCTTGGTTTAGGCTTAGGCTTTCGCTTAGGCTTAGGAATATGCTCATTCTTACGCTTAAGCTTAGACTTAGGCGTAGGCTTAGGAATATGCTCATTCTTACGCTTAAGCTTAGACTTAGGCGTAGGCTTAGGAATATGCTCATTCTTACGCTTAAGCTTAGACTTAGGCGTAGGCTTAGGAATATGCTCATTCTTACGCTTAAGCTTAGACTTAGGCGTAGGCTTAGGAATATGCTCATTCTTACGCTTAAGCTTAGACTTAGGCGTAGGCTTAGGAATATGCTCATTCTTACGCTTAAGCTTAGACTTAGGCGTAGGCTTAGGAATATGCTCATTCTTACGCTTAAGCTTAGACTTAGGCGTAGGCTTAGGAATATGCTCATTCTTACGCTTAAGCTTAGACGTAGGCGTAGGCTTAGGAATATGCTCATTCTTACGCTTAAGCTTAGACTTAGGCGTAGGCTTAGGAATATGCTCATTCTTACGCTTAAGCTTAGACTTAGGCGTAGGCTTAGGAATATGCTCATTCTTACGCTTAAGCTTAGACTTAGGCGTAGGCTTAGGAATATGCTCATTCTTACGCTTAAGCTTAGACTTAGGCGTAGGCTTAGGAATATGCTCATTCTTACGCTTAAGCTTAGACTTAGGCGTAGGCTTAGGAATATGCTCATTCTTACGCTTAAGCTTAGACTTAGGCGTAGGCTTAGGAATATGCTCATTCTTACGCTTAAGCTTAGACTTAGGCGTAGGCTTAGGAATATGCTCATTCTTACTCTTAAGCTTAGACGTAGGCGTAGGCTTAGGAATATGCTCATTCTTACGCTTAAGCTTAGACTTAGGCGTAGGCTTAGGAATATGCTTATACTACTGTTCCGACTCTGTTCTTTACATTGGCCGTCTGTACAACAGCACGGTTTGCAACGTCGGCTCTATAAGTTGTTATAGTTTCGACTGTGCTGAAATTTTCTATGTCATTTGAGTTTTCGACCTTCGCTTAAGGCTAAGATTTAGGCTCAGGTTTAGGCTTAGATAAAAGACCTAAAAAAGCGTAAGCCTTTATTTGAACGTAAGCTAAGAGGCTGACCTTCCGATGTATAGAACAGTGCCGTAACAGTTGTATAAGCATATTCCTAACCCTAAACCTAAACGTATGCTTAACTGGGCTCTTAAGTGTAAGAATGAGCTTAAGTATACCTAATCCTAAGCCTAAGCATTGTCTAACGTCTATACTCTATTGCAGTCCCGCAGAAAAACGTTCCGCTCCTGAACTTTACATGGACCGCCAAAGCCTATAAAACATGTGTATAAAGGCATGATTTTCGATAAAAAGGTAATAACATTCGAACGGTTTTTGTTTTCCTTTTTGTATATTTCTTGCTTAACAATTATGCGTAGTTCTTATATTGCTTAAAAATGCTAAACAAGCATGGGTCTTTTATTATATATTAGAACATTTCTATTTTTATTTAGGGTCCATATTCTCAGATGCATAAAGCACTTATCACCAGTTAGTAATAGGCTTTAAAACGAACTAACTGCTGCAATTGAAGATCTCAAAATTAGCACAGAAGTAGAGAAAATCAAATGCAACATGTGCTGAATTTCAAACATCAACATTCTCTGGTTCGGAAGTTACAACACCTGTCACCAACTGGCAATAGGTGCTACATATATTTAAGAATACGAGCCTAGAACTCAAATTCCCTAAAAGTTTCAGCTACGCTTGAAAGTAATGCGAAATTCCTACTCACTGAAAATATGCTTAAAATTAAGTAAAACTGTTGCCGGCCTAATTTTGTGACGGAATTTCTTACTATGGTGCTTGACAAAGTTTTAGTTAATTTTAAGCAAACACAAAATTCTTAGTTTTACATTTAATTAATTAAACAGCAAATGACAGCCGTGTTTTCCTTACTTGCATCATTTCAGCAAACATTTACTCAATATTTAGGACACTCATACTTAAAAAAGTAGTGAAATATAACTAAAGTATTTTAAGTAGAGTGTTTTGACAGAGATATACGGTGCTCATATTTACTTCATCCTAGTATTTTGATCTGCCTGCAGCGTCGTTCGCAGAAAATGGTGCCTGGTGGGGCACCGAACAATTTTGGTTGACCCCTATGATTGCAATTCAACATTGTTTACTTTTTGACCGAATCCATTTGGGGGGTGGAACCAATTAAATTTTGACGGGTGCCTGGCCGGTGCAAACCTGTGCTATTTCATCGCATTTTGTTGCAATTAAAATTTCAATGACAGCAACAGCACGGCTTTGAGCTTTGTAATCTCCGTTGGCGAATATTTCGGCGAGTCTTGACGTAAAATTTGGCCGTAATTTAATTAACGTTTGTATTTGACTGATTGAAGCACAAGTAAGATTACTGAACACCTGTAAACAACAATTTGTTTATGGATCTAAATACATAACATAACAGAAAAATTTTCCATTGGTTCATGTTTAACGGCCCATGTAAATAACAGGGGCGAAACGTTTTTCTGTGGCACTAGAATAGAGTAAGCTTAGACTTTAGACTAATTTTTTGCTTGGTTTAGGTTTAGGCTCAGGAATATGCTTATAATACGGTTTCACCACTGTTCTTTACATTGACCATGTTAATTAGGGACCGTAGTCAAGAGAAGGCCGGGGGAGAGCTCAGCCCCCTAACAAATTATGCTCCCACAAGCTAAAAATTTTCAATCTTGCTTCTTGTTTGTCAACGAAACGCATTGTATGCCCCTCCTGAAAACTTTTTAGCCCCCTGGCAAGGTGAGCTGGCTAAGGGCCTGTGTTAAATAGGGTCCGCTTAAATGAAAGAGATGAAGCATGATGACTTGACGACTTAGAGACTGTTAGCTTAGGCTGAAACGGCAATTTTAGGCTTAGTGTCAGGCTTATGCTAAATTATGAGCTCATTCTTACGCTTAGGCTCAGGCTTCATGCTTAAGAACATGCTGATTTTGCTGTTACGGTCCTGTTCTATACATTGGCTGTCACCCGAAGCAAGAATACAAATGCGCTTTGCATCGATGTATGACATTCTTCCGTCAGTGGAAAAAGTAGCGGAAAGGAAATGGATATTTAGCGATGGTACGGACCCGAACAAGAGTTGGGTAATAAGAGGGGGTCCCCATATTGAGTCCCAATCAATAGCAGTCCGTATCCCAAATAAGAGTCCGTAAGCGGATAGAGTCCCAAGACCATAATTAGAGTCCATAAATGTCAGTTATTTCCAATTACAGTGCATAAATGACTCCAGCACCAGGTAAAGTTGAGTTCGACACTTTATAGTGTACTTAAGTTTTGAAAGTACATTCCTAAGTATAACCTTGCATTATCGCTCAAGCTATAGACACTGCACAAATAAACGTTTAATTCAACGGATAGTTGCAATACCGGATATACAAAGAGATAGGTGTTAGATCCAACTGTCAAAAGGCGGCGAAGGGCGCGTTAAAAATAAATAACAGTCCATAACCGAATAACAGTGGCGTTCCCTCTAGGGAAGCCAAATAAATATCAGTTCCCCCTTTTATTCGGGTCACTACAGTATTCCGGGAGTACATTCGAACTCCGGTGACTTGAGTGGGTGGCGTTTACTATCACCACTCAGATATAGGAGTTTGACGCTCGAGCCCGAGGGGGCTCTTACGTTTTGTGGTAATTTAGTACTATGTATACGTGTTGCAATTGTTAAACACTGTTCGATAACACTGCGCTGAGTTGCCCATAGTCAACTCTATGTGAGAAGGGGTTAACGTTTAAAATCAACTTATAAAATAATAACCATGCTTTAAATTAATATTTTACCCAAATCGCTGCGAGAGATAAAACACTGCGTTGATCGTAATATAAATTCATCAGTTTCGTCCAAATATTGTATTTTGACAGTAAGTCGATGTATTCCGTGCCGCAGCCAACGACGTAAAATACTGCCCAACACAGCGAACACAACGATTCAATTTCGAAGCTGAATGCAAAAAAAGGTTGGGCGCGGTCTGGTAAATGTTATGAAACGCAAAAATAGTAAGGTAGGGACCTTACCATTTCATCATAAAAAAGGTAAAAATTGTAAAAAAATTTGTAAGGTAGGGACTCTTTGCCTCGGGGTCTATTTGAGACTAAAACATTAGATTCAGGTTTAAACTAAGAATACGCTTAAATTAACGCATATTTTATGGCTTTGGCTTACGATTAGGGTGACGTTGTGCTGTAGGACAAGTATAGCGCCACCTTTAGGTTTTGCTAAGTGTTTTTCTTTACCTAAACCTATTAACCTATGCGTAAACCTGAGCCTAAGCCTAAGCCAGTGAAGGGAAGAAGTGTACAAGAGACAAAGGTTGTTAATGCTCTACAAGCCACTGCCAACCAATGTGCAGTGTTGTATACCATATGGGTTCATGTACATATTCCCTATACAGGCTTTAGGTTCAGGCTTAGGTTTTGGCATAGGCTTAGTGACTGGTTTAAGCTTTAGGTTTAGGAAAACTCATCTAAACCTAGGCGTTTGCCATATGTAATACACTAATATCAGACATTGCACGTATACTCATAGTGATAACTGGTGGTGAAATAACGGAAACGGGAAGCGGATATTAAAGTTTGGGGTCTTTTCTGTTGTCACTTCAGCCCGCGTTTACACAAAAATCGTTGGATATATTAAAATTTTTTGTATATTTTAGTTTCTCATGGCCACCCCTGATCATTCCACGCCTAAAATTGAATTTTTGAAAAATTCTACTATTGAAGGTCCGAATTGATTAACAAGTTATTGTCAAATCACTGATTTGGCGCGATGCCAACCATTTCGGACGACACAAAATCAGTTATTTGACCATAATTCATTAACTAATTGTCTGATTGCAAAAATTCAACATCATTGCACTCAAGCCCCGCACGGTTTAGGGAAAGCTACAAAATTGCCGAAAAAATAGAAGACACGTAGAACTTTATTAGGTACTCGTTTTTTGATAAATTTTGGTTAACAAGCATGCTCGCATTATTTCAATGTACGAACGCTACCTACAGATTAATAACTTTTGCTTTATTGATAAATACTGTAAAGCGTACATTCCTGCCGCTAAACCTTGGACCCGGGACGGATTTTCGGTTCCACTACTGACGGATCCAAGAAGTCATTTAGGCCTACACCCTGTCCAACCGGAATAACAATCAAGCTCTTGTGTTTAATATATAGAATTAAAATTGCATTTGGCTCTAATTTCTACATCAGCCAATCGTTCAACTGCCCGCAAATTGAATTAAAGCTAAAAAGTCTTGAATCTTGTCTACTTCGCATGCTGTAAAATATAGTTTACCTGGTATTCAGCAGTTTAGCGATCGCTGCGACAAATAAGTCGGCCAGTTGCAAACCGTTTTTCGGTGGCGAATAACGAAACACATTGCCACCTGCCCACACGACGTTTTGAAACAGCGAATGAGACCCAGGAAAATTTTCATAGTCGTGCCACTGCAATAAAAGGCACTTAGAGGGACTGGAGGAACTTTACAGGGGTGACAAGCCAATTTTGGCGGGGGGTGACAATTTTTAATTGACTAATGTTATTTTGTGTAGTACTATTAAACATATGCTCAAAATAATATTGACATTCATTAGAGACGGTTAGGATGTCGATTATAAGTGGTCATGGTGTAACCGGATATCCGTTTCCGTTTGCAGCAAAATTAGTGTCCGTTTTCGTTTCCGTTGTAGAAATACCGGAAATTCCGCGATTTTTATGCTTAAAATTTGTTGTAAATTACGTGTATATCTGTCATAGTTTTTCATTATATACACTGTAAAAATGGGGAGACAAATTGACTCTCTCGGAAATAGGCTTTTCCTGACTACACAAACTGAGTCAAAATCGACTCCGCCGGAGTCAAACGTGCGACTCAGTGAATTGAATTTGACTCTTGTGGAGTCGAATTTGACTCAGTTTGTGTAGTCAGGAAAAGTCTATTTCCAAGACAGTCAATTTGACTCCCCATTTTTTGCAGTGTATATGAAATAATAATTACGAAATTCATCTGAAATCTTAAAACATTTGGGACAACCGTTGATTTTTTGTATAAAATTTCAGAAACCTAGTGAATATTTGCATGCCTCAATTGTATTGGCAGAAAAATATAGTTTTGCGTTTCTGGTTGCTTTATTACTACTGCCAGTTTACACAGGTTCGCCGATAAACTTAGTAATTGCGAAAAAGGTTTCAGGGGAAATTCACTCACAGCGGTTCCAGTTTGCGACATAGCAGTTTGCCCAAGGAACGAGGCGAAAAAAGCACTGAAACATGAAGATTCTGCTAAACACAAATAAAATATTGATTATTTTTGTCTCAAATTTTGGCACAAACAGGCTTATTGTCAAATTTTAGCCAATATCTCACAAAACCACTAAAGCATATGCACAAGTTGACGTTGAATTTACCAAAATTGCCTACCTGATTGTTGGCAAACGACAGCAAAATGGAATGCAAAACGTTGAACGCACCATGATTCAATGCGATATCTCTCAGTCGGCAGCCATCGCCTGAAAACAAGAAAACAACCACAGTATATTTCTACGAACCAAGAGACAAAATAGACAGATCTGTAAAGAAAACTGTACCAAAGAAGCGACAGCGAAAAACCTGGTGTAACTTTAAGTGTAAACAATCCCTTCATTGTTTTTGGAAAGGCAAAAACTACCATTTTACCAGGTAGTGTGGAATGTAGGTAAGGATTCAAAAACTACCATTTTACCAGGTAGAGTGGAATGTAGGTAAGGATTTTTTATCGAACCCGCGCTTTACCCAGACAAATAAAAATTTCATTTATGCGCGGGTTAACCCACGCTAAAAAATCTACTCGCGACCCACGTTTTACCACCGCCTGAAGTTAAACCGGTATTTTAAATATTGCTGGTGATTTGCGCTTGCGTAATAGCTCCAACGAAATTTTTACACATTAAAAATTACTAAAAACAACAAAATTTCACACCCAACTGAATAAATCGCATAAGTTTGGCATTTTCAACGCTCACTGACTCGCTTAGTTTAATAGCGTACGCTTTGCACTTCAACTCTTAAAGATTAGGCTTGGGTAAAAAGTGTCAATGTTTTGCTCTTTTGATACAAATCTGTACACGCGGATATAAATTTTGAGCATAAAAATAACATAACTTCCAACATTTCTATAACGGAGTCAGACAAAAATTTTGCAAATGGATTTCCGCTAACATCCTATTTTTCAAGCAAACCCTTTTATTTAATGAAGATTTTATTTCAAAATTTCAAATTATATAATTTTTTACCTAAAATATTTCCAAGAGCCCAAACACCTTGATCAAGTATTGCAACAATAGCTGGCGATTGCATACTGGACGTATCATGAACGCACAGCATTCGCACCAACACAGGAATACAACCAGCAGCAACAACAGCTTCTGTATGCTCTGATCGACCGCTGGCGATGTTGGTAATAATCCAAACGATTTCAAGTATTAATTCAGTCGAAATATCGATTTGAGTCAACAAATCAACGAGATCGAGCAAAATGCCAGAATCAACAACGCGTTGAATGTAAGTTTTGTCTGATCTGTAATTGAGTTTAAACTGGACGGCCCCAAATTATTTATGATAAAGTTTTAGCAGAAAAATTTCAGAATCAACCCGTAGTCGAACATGCTTACAAGAGGTGAAAAACTTTTAATTGGGGGCTTGCGGGGACTGTTCAATAATGCACCACCCAGATTATATTGCGCACGCCAATGTCAAAAAATGCCCATGTTATTAGTTGCAGGTAACAAAAAATTTACAAACATTCCTGAGGCTTAATAATTTTTTTCATGTTATTTAGCTAATCTGTAGTTTTTTTATGTCATTTTTTTGGGCATTTGCCAATATGGCAGGGTATTTTAACTGGGTGTGATTTTATATTTGTGGCGAAGGTCGGGATTTCTTGCAGCTGGGCTACAAAATGTTGACCAGGTTCCATACCTCCGCCAATTTATTCTTGCGCAAATGTCTAGTCTTTCCGAACAGAGAATGCCTGGGAAATTTTAAGAACTTTTTCTCGGCAGGATATTGTAAAACCACCTGGACCTTTTTAGCCAAATTAGCCGTCACTCTGCAAAATTGGCGTTTCGCTTCATTTTCCTTAAAAATACGCATACAAAAGTATCTGCCAAACAAGTGGTATTTTAAATCAACGAATGTTTTATAAACCACTAAACTTTAACGCTGTATTCTTAGGGATTGCTGTTTTTTTCGCTATGTTTGGACTATCACTTTATCTTTATGGTCTATTTTGATAGCTAGATATAAAACGACTAAACATTGCATAATAGGGCGAAAGTCATATGTTTTATCATATGCTTTAAGCGTATATATGTTTGTTAAAATGTCAAATGTCAATGATATGATAATTCTGCAAAATATATTTTATCTTTTTTCAAATATAAATGTCCAATCAGCCTTCTTTATCTTTCTTTCCCACCGTAAAAAATTCAATAAAACCCGAGAAATTATTCAGAATTTAATCAATGCACGTATTTTTAAAATAACCTTAATATGCTGGAACATTTTACTATATAGTGTCAGAACTGCACGGTCAAAAACGGCCCCTTTCCTCGAAGTACTGCGAATATACATGGTTTTTCGCCTTAATTTCCCCGAAACATATGGTCACGCCGGGATTCGACAGCTTGGCACCTTTCGCTCGCGAGTCAAGCGCACTAATCCATTACACCACGCAGCCGATACTGTAATGGTTCTCAAGTAATTGTATGTGCACGTGTATGCATGTGTCTTACATTAGATATACTATGCAAAATACATATGTTACACAACATATACCAACATATAGTATGCTTGCTGGCATATAATCGACACATGGTCGAAAGTAGTTGGAGGAGTGAACTACAAGCGCATGCCTCAGAATCCTAACACCGCTAGTTCGAAACCACCCGTAACCCGCTTTCCAGCAGCTCAGTTAAAAGGTGTGAAGTCCCGTTTGCAACCTAGACTATCAGGAGAGCATTAATTCAAGTCTTCTCTCCCAGTTTTCTACATGACAGGGTAGAACCGGAGATCTGTCACCGGCTCAGACTCCGGCAAAAAAACTCGACTCTGCCGGATGGTTCGGCAATTTTGGTAGTTACGTTTTGCATAATTTTGCAAAATTCCTAGTAAAAATTTGGCAAAATTTTTTGCAAAAACAAGCGTAAAAGCAAAAAGGTGTAACAGTAAATTACAGAATTTAATAAAACTAGCAGATTAAGCTTAATTTAACTACATAATTTCGCCTCAAATCCGGTTCTAGCAAATTTTGTTGACCTCCGGCTCCGGTATTTTTCACCTCCGGTTTATACGATTAATTTTTTCTTCAGTTTTTTAGAGTTTTCTTATTAATAGACGACCAATGCAAAGAACAGGACAGAACGGTGTAGGTATAAGCGTATTCGATAAAAGCCTAAGTCGTAAGCCAAAGCGTAGAAATCAGTTTATTCCTAAGCTTAAGCCTAAGCCTTAGCCTAAGCCAAGCAAAACAATTAGTCTAAAGCTTAAGCTTGCTCTATTTTTAATAAAACAGAAAAACGTTCCGCCCCTAATCTTAACATGGACCAAAGTTTTCTACCTGTTACCTGACAAATGTCGCCGAATTCTTCGAACTGAGTCAAGATAATCGTTCAAATTGTTCGGCATTAAACCTTTATAATATAAAATAGCATCATCGATACTTACATGGTTAATTCTAGATACATTACAAACTGTAACATCCATTTCGGTTTCGTTATTAATTCAGTCGAACGCCGAATTAAACTGAATTTTAAATTTTCAAATTTACTATTTTTAAATATTAATTTTAAAATTCTGCCGCAGAAGGCATCCCGGTCACCCAACGAAATATGCATAAAAATTCCTGCAAGTTGATTTCAACTCAGACTGAGTTCAAATCACTCGAGTCTGAGTTAGGATTATTAGAACTCATAATTCTGAGTTGATATAGCTCATTTATTGAACTTTTATAATTAATAAACCTTCCCGGAATAAAATCAAATCAGAGTGAGAATCAACTCAACTCAAAGTGAGTTAAAGTTTGCTGTTATTAACTCAGAAGTAACAACTTTCCGTCTGCGTTAATTATCTCATTGGAATTTACAGTCTAGCACAGAGCAAACTGTTTTAATCGCTCACAGGTTATCAATCTGTTGCTTTTATTGTGGATAGATTGATGTTGGAACTACACAGTCTGCACCAAAACGAACGGCCACGCCGGGAATTGAAATTCAGCCGTCTTGCACTCGAACTAACCATGCTACCACTACACTACGTGGTCGACTGCAACGATTTCATATTCCGGTATATTGCAACCACTTCATATTCCGGTATGTTGCAACCACTTCATATTCCGGTATGTTGCAACCACTTCATATTCCGGTATGTTGCAACCACTTCATATTCCGGTATGTTGCAACCACTTCATATTCCGGTATGTTGCAACAACTTCATATTCCGGTATGTTGCAACAACTTCATATTCCGTATTTTCCGAACAACCTCGTTCCGTGAACACTTCATATTCCGGTATGTTGCAACAACTTCATATTCCGGTATGTTGCAACCACTCATATTCCGGTATGTTGCAACCACTTCATATTCCGTATGTTGAACAACTTCGAAATATTCCGGTATGTTGCAACAACTTCATATTCCGGTATGTTGCAACCACTTCATATTCCGGTATGTTGCAACCACTTCATATTCCGGTATTTTGCAACAACTTCATATTCCGGTATGTTGCAACCACTTCATATTCCATTATGTGCAACCGCTTCATATTCCGGTATATTGCCAACAACTTCATATTCTAATATATTGCAACAACTTCATATTCCG
>JASANG010001064.1:0-20794 GCA_030248215.1 Enoplolaimus lenunculus
ATGTTTGTGATTTGATTTTTGTTATTTAGCTTTGATGGAGCTTTGAATGTGGATCTGACAGAATTTCAAACCAATTTAGTTCCGTATCCGCGTATTCACTTTCCGCTTGTTACATACGCTCCAGTTATTTCGGCGGAGAAAGCATATCACGAACAGCTATCGGTTAATGATATCACAAATTCGTGCTTTGAGGTATGCAAATCACATAACTTCGTACGTTGTGGTTACTGATTTTCTAAACATTGGTCAATTTCAATTGTTTAGTTATTTTACCCAATGACTAGGGATGTACCAGGGATAAATAGGAATTCCTGTTCCGGCCGGAATTCCTGCTAAAATTCAATTCCTGTTCCTGCTTTCGAAGATGCAGGAACCGGAATTTTTACGGTTTTGTGTTAATTTATTATTATAATCAATTACATATTGGAAACTTTGTCTTTGAGAAATTTTTTATGTCAAATTAATGTTTTTGTATCCAGTTCAATTCTACTCCTAAATTGTTCCTGATGTGTTTTCGCAAACCTTGATGATGAAATAGCTGAAAATTACCTTAAACCATTGTTTGGCAATTTTTCTAAAAATGCTATCAATTTCCCTTGGCGTATATCAGTGTGCCTCATCAGAAAAGCTGTTATCTCGCGTTATTACTAACCAAGCCTATTTCATTTTTATCGTCACTAATTGAACAAGTGGCTTTAAAGAGACTTCTTAACGGTCAGAAAATTTGAAAAACAACCAAAATTACTACCTGAATTTTTAATTCCGGTAAAAATTTACCGGGACCGGACTTTGAAAAAATGCCGGAACCATAATTCCGGTTGCACCCAGATGCCAGCATATATTGGCGGTCAATGTTGAATTCGGTTGCTGTTTTAGCCATCTAATCAAATGGTCAAATGTGATCCGCGTCACGGAAAATACATGGCCGTCTGCTTACTATATCGTGGTGATGTAGTGCCCAAAGACGTCAACGCTGCAATTGCCGCAATAAAAACTAAACGAAGCATTCAGTTTGTTGATTGGTGTCCAACAGGATTCAAGGTGAACTATATTCTGAAGGTTAAAAATATCAGATATGGTTTTGGTTGTACATTCCGTAACGCTTATATGTTCGTCATTCTGGAATTTCCTTAGTTGCTTTTACTCTGATTTTAGTGCAAAAGAACATTAAAATGAATTTTCCGGTGTTATGCGTTTTAAATCTTCCGGTTCCTGTAATTTTTTGTATTCCGTTTCCGTTAATTGTAATCTCGGCAGTGACGTAAATGTTAGGGCTAAAAACAACTTGAGCCCCTACAGTTTTGTCTCTGCTTTTACTACTGTAATAACCTCAACTTACTAGGGAACAACGAAAATATTTTTAATACCTTTCGTCCCTGTGTACATGGATCGCTACTTATACAGTCTCAGTGATGTTTTTAGCCTAGTTCTGCTACTGATATCATAAGAATGATGTCATTATGGTTAACTGAGAGACAATATTTTGGCTTGTGCTGCTATTTTCAGTTCTTTTGGATCTAATGTTTTTATTTAGCATATCTTGAAATTTCTCTTCAGGTTGGAATCAATTATCAGCCGCCAACTGTGGTTCCCGGTGGAGATCTGGCTAAGGTGCCACGTGCTGTTTGCATGCTATCGAATACAACTGCGATTGCTGAGGCGTGGGCACGACTGGATCACAAGTTTGATTTAATGTATGCCAAGCGCGCGTTTGTTCATTGGTATGTCGGCGAAGGCATGGAAGAAGGCGAGTTTAGCGAGGCCCGCGAGGATCTGGCTGCTCTCGAAAAAGATTACGAAGAGGTTTGTGATGCTCCCTAATTTGCAGCTACAGTCTTAGGACTGCCAGCCTGGCTGGCAATCTTCGTAATACCGTTACCTAATTGGTTACAGTCGGCGAGTTGAAGAAATAGTTGGGTACAATTATTGCTCGTACAAATCACATAACATTCTGATTATACAATTTTGTTCGCGATTTAATTGGTTTTTCTGTTGGCGCCCTGCATACAGTTTAATTCTATGTTGAAGATTTATGGATAATTAGATGTCTACTCGTAGAGAAGCATTTTTTCCATAGTACAGCTTATGGGTCGAGAAAAGTTTCGTTTCAACACTCTGAGCTCCAAAAAACTGTTTTAGGTTGGAATTGACAACGCGGACGAAACAGAAGACGTTGGAGATGAATATTAATGCATAATGTTTTGTAACACCATTTTTAATGTGTTCATTATTAACGGTTTCTCTGAAATAGTGTCTACATGGTTCTATGAACCAAAAGAAAAACAAAAAAACCAAGGAACAAAAAAATGTGTTTCACTCTTTATAATTATACGGTTAAGTAATAAACTGTGATGTTCTTTAGCATTCAGACATTTCACAGCGTTGATGTCACGTACGATTTCGCAGGGTGCAACCAGAATTCCGATTCCAATTAGAATTTCGACTCAAAAGAGCCCGATTCCGATTGCACAATCAATCGGACTTCTGCAATTTTAATGTTACTTGTTTTGATACGTTGCATAAAAATTGTGTATTGTATAAATTTGCTTCGACGAGTTAACTTACCAATGATTGATTGTAGATTAGTGTTTACAGAACCAAAAATCATCACCAACTTGTTCCAGCAACCTTTTTAAACATTGAACCCTAAATCAACATGATATTTGTCAATACAAATTATCCGTACAGGCACAAAAGTTCTAGTTCCGAATACAATTTCGGTACAATTTGTTGTTCTACTTTCGGTATAATCCAATTCCGTTTTGCGCCATTGGATTTTGCTTTTTATTTGTGCTTTATGTTTAATAAATTCAGCTCCATTGGATTAATGAGCGTTGTGGTTATGCGGGGTTTACGTTATAGCCGGGGAAGCTTGGGACACGTTTTGTCCTTATTAGACTATTGGGTAACATTTTGTCTCCATATTTTTCTGCTATTAGCATGTGTGGGTCATTTTTTTCTTAAATATCGTGCGATATTCGGAGTAATGCCTGCGAATATCACATAATATATTTTCAACTGCATACTTGAGGTAACCAAGTAGTTCCTGGCTTCACCTAGACTCTTAGAACTTGGCAGGCTTAGGCCTTGCTACAGCGCGAAAAACTGGTAAAATGGTGGCTGAGTATAGCCATTGAATGTTATAGCATATCGTCTCGGCTAGTTTTGCGGATAACGACATAGCTAGGCTATGTCAGCACCCGTATGGGTGTCTAATATTGTTGTAAGTAGTCATGGGCATCGGATATTTTTTCATATCCGGGAATTTTTGCCGGATATTTATCCGGATATCCGAACTAAAATTTTCTATTTCGGATATCCGAAACTCGATTTTGTGTTTTTGAGTTTCCGAACCTCAATTTTCGTTTCTTAAGCACTTGTTTTAACTTGTTGCTCTAAAGGAAGTACCCTGACCCTGAAGCAAATTGATATGAGCATAAAAGATACAATTCCAAAAAAGTAGTTCTGAATTGGCCCATGTAAACCTCGCTGCCGTCCCAAAATCGCACCATCCCGTCATAAGAATTTGATGTGTTGTCGAAGGTGACTAAGTCAAGGCCTACGCACCTCTAAACTGTATATCTTTAGCGTTACACCAGATGTTACGGATAAACACCTAAAACCTAAGCCTAAAACGGAGCGTTGCATATTCCTAAACCTAAATCTTGAGCCAAAGGATTGCATAATCTTAACTCTAAGCCTAGGCGTAAGCCTAAGCGTAAGCCTAAGGAATTGCTTTCGATGAATTTTATTGAAATCGCAAAATCCCAACATCCCAAAAATTCCAAAATCCGACCACAAACAAAAACTATCAATGTTTTAGTTGGGACGGTGGGATTTTGGGAAGGCACTCAATTATACATGGGCCTCAAAAGTTTTGTTGATATTTAAGACAATTTTTCTAAAAATAACATGAAAACGTTTATTTTCAGACCTTATTTCAAAACGTTCTTCGAAAACATTTCTGTTATAACAGAAATACTTTTCAAGTGCACCTTGCTAATCATATTTCTCAAATGTAAGAAATTTTTTCTTAAATATCAGAAATATTATTTTGAGTGCAGTACTGTAGTGACCCGGATAACAGGGGGTACCCATTTTGAGTCCAAATCAATAGGAGTCCGTATCCCTAATAAGAGTCCGTAAGCGCATATAGTGTCCCTAAACCATAATCAGAGTCCATAAATGTCAATTATTCCTAATTGTACCGCATAAATGAATCAAGGACCAAATATATATCAGTATCGAAGGGTGGTGGAGCGTGGGTTAAAAATAAATAACAGACCGTATTCGAATAACAAGGGGTACCCTCTGAAGAGGTCAAATAAATATCAGTCCCACCTCTTATTCGGGTCACTTACTAGTCACTACAGCACTTCAATAGTTCTGGGTATTCAGTTTAGAAGATTGCTACAGACTACTAAATAAATACTTGCGTTGACAAGTTAAGATTGAGTTGATTTGGCTTGTCCTTTGCCTTATTTAAACTACTGCAATACAGATTCAATCGAATATAACTCTTCCCTCGAACTATATATACTTGAATCGTTTTAGTTCCAAGAACAATGAATCAGATTGAAATACACTTTAGCTAAGTCGTACAAACTTCATCCCATGTTACTTATACTGGTGTCGCGCTTTTAGCAGCGGATCCAGAACTTTCTAACTGGGAGGGATGGTAAATATTTGGAAACACAATTTTTCTCGAAAAAATTTTCTTAGCGGGAAAACTATAAGGTAGGACCCTATTTTATAACGAAAGTATCATGATGAAAGGACACACTGTAAGGTAATGAATGACCATATCATTTTAGCACAAAAAATTTATGTGGGGAGTGGGGACAAATTGTAAGGTAGGAGTCCTTAGACATTTTTCTTATCCGGACCGGATAGCCGGTGTTCATTTGTAGTCTATATCATACTGTTCTCAGTAAACTTGATATCATCATTCTCGGATACACGAAGTGTTAACTCAGAAAAACTTTCTGTTAAATAAAACCGCTAAAACGTCCCAGAGGTAAATTAGCGTTGCATTGAATTTAAATATAAAGCTTGACCTGGGTGAAACCCAGCCGTAAATCGAATTCTACAGAAACTCAGACTCATGTTACTTTTAGGGACGTAGAGGTTTCATTATATTACAATTTTTGCTTAAGAAATAAAGATTTTGAATCATCATGGAAGAATTGTGCAAAAATGTGGTTTAATATTCTGACTGAGGTTTAGATACAGAATTTTTTTCGTCGGCTCCAGCTACTTTGGTGGTGAAACCATGTAAATTATTCAAAAAAATTTTAGACAAAAGCATTTCAGATATCCGGCGGATATCTGGATATCCGGATACACGTTTCATTTCGGATACATATCCGGAATTTTTCATATCCGGATATCCGGTGCCCATCTATAGTTGTAAGTTGTTGATGTTGTTGTGTAGGTTGGGTGGCTCTGGACCTAAGGTAACAACGGCGGACACCCAATTATTGGTGTCGGTCTGTATGCAAATTATAGGTCGAGATGCAAACAGGGTAGCCGGGGCCGGAATCATTCTGAATTCTGAGCTAGTGGAAGTCGGTTGGATCTTTTTCTAAGAATTTGTGTGTGGGTTTAATGTGAGTTTTCTATAAGTTTTTCGGACAGAGTGCAGTGAAGGCGGCGTTAGGGTAAGTAAGACTTGAATTGAATTTAGGATAAGGGTTGCCACGGTGGCAGGAATGTGAAGGAAATCAGTGTACATCATGTCTACTTGTGTTGCGCGGGGCGCAGGTATACCCAGTATTACTTGGGGATATAAAGGAAACCTGGGGAAACGTAGTCTAGTAAATTTAACAAGGTTAGGTTTACTATTCTACAACGGATTGGACCAAATCTAACGGGATTAGATTGGTCGGAAATTGGTGTATCTCTAACGAGGTTAGAGTGCGCGGTACAGAATTTTGGTAAACTGGGGTGTGATTCTAACGGGGTTAGGATTACGCGGATTTTCTGGGATTGTAAATATAATTTCAAATTTTTTTTAAATCACAATTTTTTAATTTTTCCTCCATTTTTTATTTTTTTTTTTTTTTTTTTTTTTTCATAATATTTTTAATTCTTTTTTATTTACTTTTTTTTTTCTTTTTTTTTTTTTACATTTTACTATTTATTTTTTTTTTTTCTTTTTTTTATTAAAAAAATAAAACTAATTTTTTGTAAAAGTTTGGTAATTTTGAGCCAGTGGCTGGATTTAAACAGATTCTGGCATCGGTATTAAGGATTCCGGATCAGGTTGCAAGTCGTATAACATAACCTGTGTCTTGCTCGTATAATCATTGTTGTAAAAGCATTGGGGAGGGACAGTAAACGTTAAACGACCGCGTTACTAAATCAGAGCGATACGCGTACATCGCGAAAGAACAAAATAAGGTGTGATTCAGGATACAGGACTTTGTCAAAATCACAAACGAGATTAAAACAATATTCGTGTTTAGCTCCGCAACCTGTGTCAAATGGTGTGTAATTATCGGTCTAATTTCTCGACAAAAACTTATGAGTCCAATGGAAGAATTTGGATCCTTAAAATGTGAATTTTTTAAAATTTAAGTTTGGGCGTAGAATAATCGGGGAGGTCATCAGATCAGAAACTCATGAGTGGAGCGAGCTATATAAGTCACACTTTCTTTAAAACCTATGTTAAAGCTAGACGTTTGGCCCCGCTGTCGATGAAACCTGGTGAACAGGGTACAACCGGAGGTCTTCCTCCGGCTCCGCCAGAAACCCGGCCTCCGGCTCCGGTATGTAGAATTTTTGCCGGAGGTTCTGGCAATTTCGGTAGTAAAACTTTTGCATAATTTTCTAACTTTATCTGTTTAGCGCGTTTCGATTGATGTTTTGTCACAATTTTCATGAAAGAATTGCCGAAATTTGGCAGAAAATTAGCGTAAAACCAAACAAGTTAACAACGTTTTGCAGATATTGGCTAAAATTAACTAACTAACCATCATTTTTTACTACTTAAAATTTCGCCTCACCTCCGGCTCCGGCAAGTTTTGTTAACCTCCGGCTCCGGCAAGTTTTGTTAACCTCCGGCTCCGGTATTTTTCACCTCCAGTTGCACCCTTCTGGAACGTTATTTTATATTATATTTAGGGCCCATGTTACTTTAAGGGGCGTCCAGGTTTCTGGTGGGTCCATAAACGAGTAGATTTAGATTCTAGATTACATTTTTTGCTGCAGGTCAGGCTTAGGAACACATTTTTGCAACGCTTAGGCTTAGGCTTAGGAAAACACTTAATCTACTGTTACGCCCCTTAAAGTAAAAGTGGCGATATTTAGGTGCAAATTACATTTAAGAATCGTTTAATATTTTTCCATTTTTTCCACCCCCATTGGAAAAAAATCATTTTTTCCGGCCAACAACCCTGAATAAAACCGTTTACTACAGCCATAACACCGTTCATTCATTTATTACGAAATCTTAATTCTTCAACCATTTCAATCAACACATTTCGAAGCGGCAACAACTCAAATTTATCACAAACTCTGTTCAGCTGGTCCAACTCATACTGAACACACAGTTCACAATCCTCTTTCAATCCCAAACTTTTAAAAATGCGTTTAACATCAGTTTCTTCAGTTGCAGTCATTGGAGCACGAGAGTCGTAATATGACTTAAAATATACAACAAACAAATTTAGGCCTTCTAAAGCGATTTAAACAAAATACAAACCAATCCAGAAGGGTGCAACCGGAGGTGAAAAATACCGGACCCGGAGGTGAAAAATACCGGAGCCGGAGGTCAACTAAACTTGCCGGAGCCGGAGGTTAGGCGAAACTAGGTAGCAAAAATGACGGCGAATTGGTTAATTTTAACCAATATCTGTAATATGTTGTTCACTTGTTTGATTTTACGCCAATTTTCTGCGAAATTTTGGAAATTCTTTCCTGAAAATTGTGACAAAAGTAAAAAGAAACGCGATAAACATATGCAAAATTTTACTGCCGAAATTGCCGGAACCTCCGGCAAAAATTATACCGGAGCCCGAATTTCTGCCGAAGCCGGAGGCAGACCTCCGGTCGTACCCTACAATCCAGTGTTAAAACAGTATTTATACCAGTGATTCTCATTGTTTTTGTTTGAGCAGGCAACACGGCGCATGATGTTATTCGCACATATAAAGGTTATAAAATATTTTTATTCAAACACCGACCCATATTGCTGGGAGGGTATCCACCTCCAATATCCCCCGACGAGTTGCTCCTACCACGAACCACAAGATCAACGTTGGCCCAGCTTCGCAGCGGTTGGTCGAAGGTGCTCAACCATTACCTGCACCGACTGGACAACTCCATCGCGGATCAGTGCCCGAGCTGCAAGGGCACACCTCACGACGTGGAACACCTTTTCAACTGCCCAAGCAACCAGACAGGGCTCACTACACTGGATCTGTGGATGCAGCCAATACAAGTAGCAGAATTTCTTGGTCTCGAAAAGGAACGGAGCGATCAATAGCGGAAGGGAATGGCTACCACAACAACAACACTTTAAGGGGCGTCCCGTTTTCCCGCGGGACAGCAATAGTGTAGGAGAGCAGCATTTGAGACTCCTATGTGCATACGTGACGATTATTAAACTTTGTTATTGTTATTTGTGGGTTGGTTAGCAAGATCGTTTAGTCCAGGGGACTTGGGGGTGGCAGCCCTTAATCCTGCTCAGAGTCCTTCCAAATGCGGGGGGTGCAGGGGAGGCAGCCCCCCCTGATGAAATCAATCGCAACAAAAAATATTGCTGTCTCGTTTTCCGTTAATCTCCCATTTTCCCGTTTCCCAAAGAAAGCATATTGTTGCAAGGACGTCCACACGGGAGCATTGTGTGGCCATTGCCCTCAAATTTGAATTGTTCCCCCTTCCCAAATAGACTTTGGGCCAGACACTGTGATTAAAATTGATTTTTCGATTCATTCCACATCCCTCGTTCAGAAATTTTCAACTCTACCCATGTTTTTAACAAAAAAATTTGCAGTTTTATAAAAGGTATTAAAATGCAGTGGTATGCAAGTCAGTTGTGGCTGCCAAGGCCGCACGTATACAGAGGCGAGCGACAGGTGGCGCAACCCTTGATTTATGTCCCATAGTCCTGTCTCCTCATCGAAGATTTGTAGGTTTCCCGTTTTCCATTTGCCCGAAGCAGGCCTGTCCTATTTCCCATCTGCCTGTAATGCTGTCGCCCGGAGTAAATAAATTTGCCCCTATAACACTCCCGTGTCATGCTGTCCCGCGGGAAAACGAGACGCTCCTAAAAGTAATATTGGCCCAAACACTTATATAATGCCATAAAAGTTCTAAATGTCTGGAGATTTTAAAGAAAAAACCAGTAAACAAAGTAATAAAATTAAAAAAGCAATCATCTGGTGAAAGTGCGCTTAGTACAATGCTCAGGATTTTGAAACTACTATTCTATTTTTCACAATCATAAACATCTTTACCTTGAGCAAATTTATATCGTCCACAAATCTTTGTTCGGTGCTTTTCGAAAGCGCTTTTACCAGAAACCACGTACATTTGCGCTCCAAAATATCACTGCCTTGTTTCCCCGTTTTATCAGGATCACCATACAAGTCTAGGTAGTCATCCTGCATAGTAGCAATTAAACAATTGCGAAATTGAGAAACGTTTTCGACACTCCTACCGGTTTTGATAAACTTTTTTGCTTTGAAACCTGTAATCCTGGGGTGTTAGCCTCGCATTTTTGTTTAAAATTTTAAGCCGTTTAATTGATAAGCCTAAATTAGGAGTTTTTACCAATATTTCACTTAATATCAGGGCTATTGAAAGGTTTTTGAGCGCAAGGAATCTAAAAAAAATTGTTTACAAACCTCTAAAACTGATAAATGAATAGTTAGCTAATAAATAATTTGCATATTAGCGTAATTGCTTAAGCGTCGAGATTCGCTCAATGTAGTTAGACTACGACTGGTTATATTTTGATGATTGTCAATTATGTACAGTTTTGATTTGAGGCAATCTATAACTGCAGTCGTGCTCGCTAAGGCAGCAGCTGTAATTCACGATAGGTTGTTACAGCCAAGCGTTTATAATGAATAATTAACACAGCAGAACTTTTAAAAAATTTCACAAGATACTCTCACTCTTACCTGAACTTGGAAAACTTTTCCTAGCTTCTGAGCGAAATGTTCTGTTTGCATTGTAATCTGAGAATCGTTGATTCCTGACTTTTAGAATAACAAACACTATATCTGTTTTGAAAATACAATGAAATAATTTTTGGGATTTGGATTTTTCATGTCCGAAAAAAGTAAGGTTTGAACTCGGGCCCGTAGCCAATGAGGGACGCAGCCCCCTTTTGCCCCCGCAACCCCTAGCAAGGTGAGCTGGCAACCAGCCCGTTTGCATCGTGCGAAACAAACCATATACAAAACGACATGTACCTATCTGCGATGACTTAATATGTATAACTGGTGTATAACTAATGTGTTACTCCGAGCATTGCTTACTGAAATTTTAATTGTACAACTTTCAAACCAGCACGAAAGAAATATACACATTTAGTTTGCAAGATAGTCTACGCCCTATACACGATATTTAGTATTAATAATATTGTTACCGTCACTTGTAAATAATGACTCGAGATTAGAGCGCAACTTTGCATAATTTCGGTTGATTCAAAAACCACCAGCACGCGTTACGTTTTAAAACTGCCACTGCACCGAACTTTACCAAAATGCAAAACTATTTATATTTATTTGCAGTATAAATGCATGAGCCAGAATCTGTTGAAGCCGAAAGCACTCTTTCTCATTTGTCTCTACTTCTGCTAAATGGAATTTGAAATCCAAAGTGAAAAACAGAATATTTCAAAGCCACTTACACAAAGCAACGCCAATTGTAACGGAAGCACAAACGTATATTGACTGGTTTTGCTAGCAACAATTTGATCATAAGCGTCGTACGGAGAGACTGTCGCAAAATCAAAACTAACAGTAGCAGTAGAATCGAGATGCTGGCCAATCACAGTAACTAAATTCGTCTATAACTTAAAAACACTTTTTCTTCACTATAAATTTATTCGGTTAATGACATAATTATTTTTCATGCAGGATAATTATTTCAAATAATTATTGTAAATGCATCACAAACCACGGTCTTTAAAAACATTGAGACACCATAATTTGCTCGGTGCATGGGTTTAACCAATAGAATGATTTACACCAAAGCGTTCACCAACCTATCAAATTTACCCGATTGAAAGCACGTAACATTTGCTCGCAATTCGGATGCGAATTCCAATCTTGTTCGATAACGCAAGGAATTACTGAATTGAGCAGCATCGCATCGTTAAACGCCCGGATTCCTACACCGTTCTGACCAATATTTAACAGCAAAAAACTACTTTGCATCCCTTGCAGCCCAGCCTAAGTGTACCAACACCCGGTAAGGCTATGTGCACAAAACGAACTGCAACTAGCGTGTTAAATGCATTCAACGCGGTACATAGATGCTATTAACTATCTCGACACTGTCCGATAGGAATCAGCACAAAGGTAAAATATTAAGCAAAATAAAGAATAACTGTATATTATGTGTTTGTTTTACTGTTATGTATGTTTGCGATGCTATAAGAGCACAGTGCGATATGTCATTACGCCTTCATTAGAAACTACCAGACTTTATAGTAGTGTGTTAAAACGACGTCGGGCCTTACACAGATCAAGAAATTTCTTGCAGTAACGCGAGCAGTTTAACGTGGATGGTCCATAATGGTTAGTACCTGCCGGTAATAGCACGGTTTGCCACGGCGTGTGAGAGAATTGTCCATCATGTCATCAACAATCAAATAGAAGGAATGTAACTAAAACAAAATCATCATTGTTACATGTCCGACACAGTAAAATTTAACTTCAGGGTATGCGACGTCCAGCGAAATTAAACCATATTACAACATACACATCTTTTTGACTCCTGTACACACGCATAACATAAAAAACTGCAATATGGCGTAAGCAAGTAGTTACTTTGACCAGCATTACTTCAAATTATTATTTTAGACACTAATCGATTCTAAGCAAATTTCTGCAAAAAAACCAAAATGTCAATTTTTAAATACATACTTTATATTCATATTAGCTCTAAAACTCAACATCACTCAAATGTCCTGCAAATTGCATTTTTTAATATATATTACGTAACTGTAAATATAGAATAGCTGAAACCTACACAGGTCCACGTACTAATTCAACAGTCCAGCCCAAACGACAGATACGCGAAATGTCTTTTTGAAATTCAGCACAGTTTGAATCTTTTGGCACGGAATTTCCAGCTTGAAAAGACTGAATAGAATAAGCAGCATTGGCTAAAAGTTGACCTCGGTAACATTTTCCTTCGTCCATATTGTAATCGAACAGCTGGAAAACACATAGGCATCGTATATATAACAGCGTAAAACTGAAATGTTCCGGTTACTATAATAAAAATCCAGTATATGTTCTTTAGTATCCGGTTTGGTTTCAGGTAGTTTTTCAATACCGTTGTAACCGATATGAATGTTTCGGTGTGGTGTAATGCAAAACCGATAGGACTAAGGAGAGTTCTCAGTTTATTTTCGATTGTTTTTCGTTCCCTGTGCCACAATTTAGCGGCCAAAATGATTTTGATTGACGTAATTTTACAAGCTATTTATGCTAGAATAATCTGCCTAAATACAGCTAAATTTTAAGCTCACAGTTACCGCGAGGCGCACAACTTTACCAATAACCGGTGATGGGCGTTGCACATATTTTTTGATACTTTATCAATGTAAACCTGCAACTACGATACACAAAATACTGCAAAGCTGTTCAAAACTTAATACATCAGAAATCCATGAGGTAATCGCAGATTTCGAAGTGTTGTTCATATTATCACAAGCAATGGCAATAATTGTCTTTTTAACATCATGATAAGCGCATTGAAACAGTTCACGAAACACAGACATCTTCGTATGCTACAAATGCTAATATTGAATATTGTATAATAAGCATTAGCAATCTGAAATAAACGTACCTAATTAGTTATATAAAATATGACCGGTTACTTTTAGGGCAGCCCGATTTTTGATGGGACTACAAAAACTGTGATAAACGTTTTTGACTATATTTTCGATATGGCTTAGGTTTACAGTTTTTCCAATGCTTAGCTTAGAAATATGCTTAATCTACAAGTACGGCTCTAAAAGTAACATTGGCCTAAAATATTATGAAATATTTTGAACTGGTGGCGAAAAACAAAATTGCAACTGAAGGAAAATCCCTTTTGACCTTCAATCTTAAAAATTACAAAAATTCATCGTTAAAAACTGCTCAGTAAAATTTAGACCAGAGGCGAATGGGGAACAATAATTCAACTTATGCGTATCTAAAGCCGACCAACACCGATTACTCTGTGAACATCATGAGCAAGAATACAACTCAAGTTGACTTTCTTTACGCATAGCTCAGCTTTACCCAAGTTACCATCAACGAACATCTTGTAAATAAACAAGAATCTGTGTCCACAGCAACACTGTCACACGTTACTGTATGTTATGCAGTTTTCCCGCGGATCGCAATAAAATAACCTCAAGCTTTAGAAATATTTTTGCTTAGGGTCATGCTGCGGTTTCAGGGTACAATTGGAGGTCTGCCTCTGGCTCCCGTAGAAAATCGACCTTCTGCTCCGGCGGAGTTTTTGCAAAGGTTCCGAAAATTTCGGCGCTGAAATTTTGCAGTTTAACAAAACTGCTTTAGCGCATTTCGTTTTAAATTTTGGCGACATATCGAGGAAAAAATCACCGAAATTTAGTAAAATAACGACATAGCCGAAAAATTCACGTATATTTATTCAGATATTTGCTAAAATTAGCGAACTAAACATCATTTTTACTATCAGTTGAGCCTCAAGCCCAGCTCAGGCAAATTTTGTTGACTCCAATAGTTTTAATATAGGCTTATTTATATGCTGACGATTAGGCTTAAGAATATTCTTGTCTTACTGTTACGTCTCACAAACAACATTGGCCGCAACATTATTTACTAAATCACTCATTCGACAATTTAACGGCACAAAACGAGATTCATAATTTATTTGACTACAAATATATAATCTACGCAATATGCCACAAATTGTTCCAATATACAATGATGATATGGCGAGAACCAGGGTGCAACCGGAATTACAATCCGGAACCGGAATTTGAAAATTTTACCGGAACCGAAACGGAACCGGAAAGTGAAAAATGCATTTCACCAAAAATTTCATTTTAATCTTATTTTTTGCTCTATTATTTGTGAAATAACCTTAGTCGAACATAGGTATTTATTACACTTTTAGAACGAAAACTTTTAAGATATACACAATTTCGGTTAGGGCCAAATAAAATTTATTTTAATTTTATTTGTTGTATTTTAGATTTTCGTCGTCGACTGAAGTGAAATCCACCATCAATGGCTTCTATTCGGAGTACAAGTGGCTTTCAAAAGAGATTCTTAAAAATTAGCAAAGTTAAGAAAACGGCCAAATTTTAACACCGGAATTTTTAAATCCGGTAAAAATTTACCGGAACTGGAAGGTGAAAAAATGCCGGAACCGGAATTCCGGTTGCACCCTGGCCAGAACCTACCATATTTAGAAAACCAGATCTGTATAAAACAGGAGCCACAGTCAATAAAATGTTGCTGGATTGTACAAGCAGAGGTATGCCTCCAGCTCCAGTCGAATTTCTGCCAAAGCCTTCGGCAAGTTCGGTAGCAAAATTTTGCTTATTTTTACAAAATTTATTTACTTGGTGCATTTCGCTTTAACTTTTGGTACAATTTTGAGATAAAATTATCGGCATTCCGTAAAAAAGCGTAAACCAAAGATTTAACCACACCTCACATGCAAATACTTGCTAAAATAAGCAAATTAAGTTTGGTAGGCTAAAGTGCGACGGTTTTAGTTCTGAGTTCTCGACAGCTGAAAACAAGGGACGGTTCCAGGAGGTTTCGAGCGCGATCGACTGATTATCAGTCCAGTGAACTTGAAGTTTCATTTTGCCTCCATGCATCCGCATGTCACAGCCCAATGCTAGAGCGCTTGCTTCGAAATCCTAAGGCCGCTAGTTCGATTTCCGCTCCTTAGACCGCTTTCCAGCTGCTTAGCTAAAGGTCTGAAGTCCTCACTCCTGTTTTTGTTAGAACAAAACATAGTTCCTGCTGAAACCCTGCAAACTGTATAGCTAGCTTAGCCAAATGGTGTTTACAAAACGCCTTTAACTCGCACAGACAGCAAAATTCACCTACTTTGTCACCGCATTGTTGGCAGCACAACCCTCACGCTTGTCAGTCTAGGTAGGAACCGGGACTTCAGGCCTTTTAACTAAGCAGCTGGAAAAGCGGGCTAGAGCGGGGATCGAACTCTCAGCCTACGGACCCTAAGCGAACACTCTACCGCTGCGCTACGCAGCCCGCCTCTCCAACTGCATGTTTCGTCGACTATATGTGTCGACTGTACAACACAATGTGCATTGAATTTACTGCATATGCACTAGGACAAGCATGTCTCACATGCTTACATGCCCTTTTTTCAACAAGGTCGTCCCTTGACCGTCCATCCTATTTTCGACTGGACACCGTGTTCATAGCGCGGCAGTTTACCATTGCGCTCACGGCGTAGCCCCCATGTCAGTCTAGGTAGGAACCGGGACTTCAGACCTTTTAACTAAGCAGCTGAAAAAGCGGGCTAGAGCGGGGATCGAACTCTCAGCCTACGGACCCTAAGCGAACACTCTACCGCTGCGCTACGCAGCCCGCCTCTCCAACTGCATGTTTCGTCGACTATATGTGTCGACTGTACAAGACAATGTGCATTGAATTTACTGCATATGCACTAGGACAAGCATGTCTCACATGCTTACAACGCTCATATGGATATGTAGCATCCACAAAACCAGCCACGCAAACATAGGCGGAGATTCCGAGACCAAACATAGTAATTAATACGTATGACCACAGAAGCCAATGCTGATAGAGAATCCAATTGTTATCACCAAACATCCTTTTCAGACATTGCATAAATCGCCTGCAATAGCTGTGCATTAAAATTTCAATGATCTTCAACGAAATATGAGAAGAATTTTTCAGTCCAAGTATATTGAAGTTGAAGCATACACAAGCTCATGCATGATTTGTGGCATATCTGTTACTTATAACCGATAAGAATGTAATACAGAAAATTGATAACCGTAGAAACTAGCTACGTAAATTATTAATAATTTTGTACTACATGACTCAAAAATTCGAATTTTTAATTAATCTAACCCTATGTGACTGAAGTTTTATGCACAAAAATTCTGTAATCAGTTTGGTATATATAATCAAATTTTCGTTCGTTTCTATAATATGCAAACTGGATATTACGGTTCAAAACGCCATCTGACGAGAGCAGTGCATGTTCACTATAATGATTGCTTATTAATATCGAGCATGCCTAATTCATGAAATTATGGTAACTCCCATTGGAGAGATGTGGTTTGTAAAGTCTATATCATGTAAACTTTGCAGTTAGAAATCCTGCTAAAAATGCCACATAAAAGCAGTATTCGCGCTTCGGACAGCATCGTTTTAAACGGTTTTGTAGAGGAGAAACTCTAAAATGAAGTGATTGCCTATTAAAATGTGATTATGTTTATGATTTTAGCGTTTCGTTAAAACTGCGACTTTCACATGTGATAAAACGCGTTGTTCAAAACGCAAGAAGCGTTTTGTAATTGTGACACTGCTCGCAATATGTCCATCCGCCCGAAATAAAGAGACAGATTTTTAACGTTAGCGTCGAATAATCATGGAGCGAAGTGTGACTACATGCTGCGGTTATACGGGAATCCCGCAAGGTAAAGCTGCAGTACTGTATTGACCCGAATATGAGGCGGAGGGGTAATAACAGGGGGGTTTCTATTTTGTGTCCGAATCAATTGGAGTCCGTATCCCTAACAAAGTCCGTAAGCGCATAGAGTCTCTAAATTCTAATTAGAGTCCATAAATGTCAATTAACCCTAACTGTACCGCATAAATGACTCCAGGATCAAATAATTTGAGTTCGAAACTTTAAAGCGTACTTAAATTTTGAAAGTGCATTCCTACGTATAGCCTTGTATTATCGCTCAAGCTATTAACACAAGACAAATAAACGTTTAATTCAACGGATAATCGAGGTACCAGATATATATCAGTAACGAAGGGCGGCGGAGCATGGGTTAAATATAAATAACAGTCCGTAACGGAATAACAAGGGGGTACCCTCTGGAGAGGCCACATAAATATCAGTCCTTTCCTCTTATTCGGGTCACTAAAGTATATATTTCCAGGACGTATTTTGTTAAAGATTTTGTTTATATTAAAACGTACAGTTCTAATAACAGTAACTTTGTGCACCTGTCTCAATATTGCTGCTACTAAAGTATTCGGTTCAGAAGATTGCCGCTGACTAACAAACACTTGCGTTGCCTCCTGAAATTAGTTGATTTGGTTTGGTGTCCGCCCGCCCTCGAACTACACATAAAAACTTTCTGATATTCAAGAAATATTTTCTTAAATTCAAGACAATATATCTTAATAAAATACAGTAAATAGTACAAACATCAATCAGCCCATGTTACTCTCCGTATTGCCCCGCTTTCCGGGCGGATCCAGAAATTTCGAATGGGGCGGTTGGTAAGTATTTTCATCAAAATTTTTCTGAAGGGAAAAATTGTGGTACACCCAAAATAAATTGTCTTAAAATTTCAAGACTCCTACTTTCTTTAATTTTAAAGGCATAAATTTCTTGCATTTCAAACATAAACAGCCTTAAGCAGCTCAAAAATTGGATTTTTAAAATGGTTAAAAGATAAATGTCTTTATATTCAAGAAATTGCTGCTACCAATTTTTAAGACACAAATGCCTTTCTTTCAAGAAATCGTTGTCTTTTATTTTAGAATTGATTTTCTGATTTATATTATTTATGTAAAAAAAGTTGCTCCGTTTATATTCTTAAAACGGTATATAAATAATCGAATTTCATGGTATACTTGAACCTAAGCTTAACCATAATTCAAAGTCTAAACCTGAAGTGTTATCCAAGGCCAAGAGCTAAGCTAAAGCCTAACATTAACCTTAAGCCTAATCTGCACAAATTTGCTTTAACCGTAAACCGCGACCCAAAATTAACCTCCCTTTATTTTTGTGGTCAGTGAAAATTTGTTAAATTTTCAAGTGTACCAAATAGGCACTTGATTTTGGTGTACGTCACAATAAAGTTTTTAAAACGTGGAAAATACCGGAGCCGAAGTGGAACAAAATTGGCCAGAGTAGAAGCCGTAGGTGAAGCCTGACGCGAGTCGATATTAGGCAGTTGAAATGATATTCAATTCGCTGATTTTTACAAATATCTGCAAGGTGTTGTTAAATGTTTGCATTGACGTTTATTTTTTTTACGAAATTTAGGTAATTTATCCTCATTAATTGTGCCAAAAGTTAATATAAGACGCACAAAACAAATAATTACATTTTGCAAAATTCTGCAAAATTTCACAACTGCAAATAACGGAACCTCTGCCAAAATTCTATCGGAGCCGGAACCGGAGGTTGATTTCCTGTCGGAGCGCAAACAGGACATCGATTTCCTGCCGGAGCCGGATGCAGACCTCCGTTTGTACCCTGGTTCAAGCCGAGGACAAAAATACCGCTGCCGATATTGTTTTGCCAAAGTTGCAACCGGAGCACGTAAAGAGACAAAATTCCGCAATTAATATAGACTGTAAATTCCAATGAGCTGATTAATTAATTAAGATAGCTAGTTGGTTATTTTTGAATTAACATCAGTAAACACTAACTCAACCAGTTGCATTGATTCTCGCTCTGAGTTGAGTTGACTGTGGTTGAGTTGATTAGTTTACTCAGAATGAATTGAATCAACTGAAAATTCAGATTTAGTCCTAACTCAAACTGAGTGATTCAACTCATTCTGAGTGAAAATCAACTTACTAAAATATACAGCGTAATGTACAAATTGTGATATAGGTATATAATACGAGAAATGTCATTACTAAAATTGTAGGCCTGCGGAAACGCCTAACAAAAACTGTACACGGTACGAAAACCGATTTGCTGCCTGAGTCAAACGCAGGCATCCGGTTGTAACCTGATCGATGGAAAAACAAACCGTTATTTATACAAGCAAAACAACGAAACATCACGTTAACATAGGTAATCCTAAATGTAATGTCGTTTGTTACCCAAATTTTAGGTGGATAAACAATCACAATTTTTTATTTGCGTTTTGAAATCTTTACCCGCGGGTATGTCTGCGTCAAAAATTTCTTACCCGGCCCACGTTTTCTGCGGGTAACCGCGAGTCGAGTGCAGGTCTGTGTATGGCAACTAAAACGTTTATAAAAACACTAAATTTGAAATGTTTTATTTTCAGTGCCAGTAATTGTTTCTGAACTGTAAATTTCCTGATTCCAAATAATTTCCACGCAAACATCCATGAAATCCTCGAGGCAGTCGGCTGGGACACTTGATGAATTGAGCAGGAGAATTGTCAAGAAAGACGTCCATTTGTGCCATTTGACGGTCGTAATTGTGTTCAACGTGCGAGAAAATGTCATCAGAGTAGACTTGACGCATCAGCAGCGCAGGATTGTGGCTCGCGTGAGCCCATTGTGATCCAACGCGAATCAGAGTTTGATCATTAGCAGAGGCAAATGCGGTAACAGAATCCTATAACAGGCATCATACAAGCGATTCAGCACGAAAAATTATAACTGGATTATGTCAAAACTTATGGAAAATCTTGATCCTGATTTGGAGATGACAAAGTTCAGATATTTTCGTTCCGACACTGCATATCAATTTGGTACAACAAAAGCGACCAATGTTACTTGTAGAGGCGTAACAGTAGATTGAAGCGTATTCCTAAGCCTAAAGCCTAAGCCTAAGCGTTGCAAAAATGTGTGGCTAAGTCTAATCCTAAGCAAAACCTGGACGCCCCTTAAAGTATTAACATGGACCGCAAAAGCAATTGTGTAAAATATTTTAAAATAAATTATATTCCTATTTATAAAACAGATTGATTCATTTTTATTAATCGAAATGCAGCCTGCCAAAACTGCACAGTCGAGACGACTCCTTTCTCCAAAGTACTGCGAATATACATGGATTTCCGCTTAATTTCTCTGAAGCCTATGGCGACGCCGTGAATCCAACCTCGGACCTCTCGCTCGCCAGTCAAACCCGCTACATCACGAAGTACAATATCATAATTTTTGTAGTGTAATAAGTGCACGTGTATGCATGTGTCTTAAATGAAACTATACAGCTGTGGTTCAGAATCGCAGTCTTTTTTCATTTATTCCCCCAAATCAAGTATCACACACGAGTATGGCACCGGCCAACTAGTATTGCTTAGATTGCCGATACTATAATTCCACTACGATGCCGTAAATTCTTTTATTAGTAATAGTTCAGGTGTTCGATTACAACTGAGATGTGGTTCAACTAAGTCACAATCTCGCACAATAACCACCACAAAGCCCCTAAAGTTATTCGTAAATTCCCCAACAAATCTCCAATATTTGCCAAATAAAAAGCCAAGACTACAATGCAAAAAATGTTGAGTCAAATTGACTCTCCCCGAAATAGGCTTTTCCGGACTTTACAAACTGAATCAAATTGGACTCCGCCAAAGTCAACACTGAGCGACTTATTGAGTCGTATTTGAATCAATCACTTTTTTTCTTAACGTGTCAATAAATACAAATACAAA
>JASANG010002760.1:0-20829 GCA_030248215.1 Enoplolaimus lenunculus
TGTGAGAAGTTCGTGATTTTGACTTAAGCCTGTATCCTGTATCGCCTGTATAGTTCTTTCCTCGATGTATGCTTATCGCTCTGATTTAGTAAAACGCGGCCGGTAAATGTTTATTATAAATCCCAACCCGCAACCCGTATGACACAAAATACCCAAAATTAAGGCCAGCAAATCACAGGTTATGCAATTTAACTGGTACCCGCAACCCGTAGGACACAAAATACCCAAAATTAAGGCCAGCAAATCACAGGTTATGCAATTTAACTGGTACCCGCAACCTGTAGGACACAAAGTACCCAAAATTAAGGCCAGCAAATCACAGGTTATGCAATTTAACTGGTACCCGCCACCCGTAGGACACAAAATACCCAAAATTAAGGCCAGCAAATCACAGGTTATGCAATTTAACTGGTACCCGCAACCTGTAGGACACAAAATACCCAAAATTAAGGCCAGCAAATCACAGGTTATGCAATTTAACTGGTAACCCGAGCCGGAATCCTTAAAGCCGACGTCTGAATCTGATTTAATCCAGCCACTGGCTTTACCGTACCCAATGCTTTTGCCGTTTTCCAGAATCCGTGCAATTCTAACCCCGTTAGAATTACACCCCGTTAAACCGTGTACTCTAACCCCGTTAGAGTTACACCAAATTTCCGACCAATCTAACCCCGTTAGATTTGGCCCAGCCGTTGTAGAATAACAAATCTAACCCCGTTAGATTTATTAGACTACTTTTTCCCAGGTTTCCTTTAATACCCCAAGTTTCCTTTAACACATGACACCAGTATCCGATACTGGGTAAATTCCGCGCCTTGCGCAATACACCTGTAACCGTACGCCTGATTTCCTTCACATGTTAAGCCACCGTGACTAAATTTAACTTAATTTGATTCAATCTTACTTACCGCGACCCGTACAAGTTCAACAAAACTAGGTAAAAATAAACTATATGACGCGCACCAAAATTAAGACCACAAAATCCGCAACCGTTTCTAACAACCAGGAAGATAATAATGATTCCGGTCCTGGCTACCCATCTTGGCATCTCGACCTCATTTGCATTTTTGCCGACACCCACAATTGGGTGTCCGCAATGCGGTTGAGGTCGAGAGCCACACATCCGATTTCACAACAACAACAACAACAATGCCGGAGACACTCATGACAAAGCACCATATTGGTGCTGACATAGCCTAGCTATGTCGTTATTAGCAGATTAGGCCAAAACGATATGCACCATTAATCAACGACGTTATACGCCAACGCAGGGCCCAGGTAAGTTCAACATTGCGGACACAGCCGCCATAGCATAGATTTACCCATTTTTACGCCTTGTAGCAACGCCTAAGCCTAACTTAAGTTCTAAGAGAGACTAGGTGGAGCCAGGGACTCCCTTAAGGTGTGGTTTTGATATAGGGTTTTATTTTAGTTTTAGTTTTTAATTTGAAATAGGTTTAAGTGTGGCACAGCCACCTACAGGGGGAGATACCCTCGGGGGAGGCAATGTGGCCTAAAAAATGGGCCTGGTTCTGGGCGAACTGACACTTTTTACCTTTTACCGTGAGTCCATTGGCTCGAAAACGGCTGAAAACCTCGTCCAAATCGAGTAGATGCTCGTCAATTGTCGAGGAAAATACGATCACGTCGTCCAAATAGCAGAGGCACGTCTCAAGCAGGAGGCCGGACAGTACCATCTGCATTGTCCGTTGAAACGTCGCTGGCGCATTTGACAGTCCAAACGGCATTACACGGAATTCGAAAAGGCCTTCGTGGCAAATGAAGGCGGTTTTCTCGATGTCCTCGGGCACCATCTCGAGTTGCCAATAGCCGGATTGCAAGTCGAGTGTCGAAAAGTATTTGGCGCCTTGTAGCGCGTCGAGGGTTTCGTCAATGCGCGGCAGCGGGAAACTGTCTTTCTTTGTGACGTTGTTGAGACGGCGATAATCGACACAAAAGCGGCGCGTCCCGTCCTTCTTCTTTGTGAGGACGACGGGGGACGCCCACGGACTTGAAGAAGGTTGAATCAAGCCGTCGTGCAACATTTTTTGAACGTTTTTGGTGATCTCTTCTTTGTAAGCGAAAGCCTGACGTCGCATTCGCTGTTGAATTGGTCGATCTGTCGACACTTCGATGCGATGTTGGACGACGTCGGTCGGCTTAAGAGGGACATCTTCCTGTCCAAAAACGTCAATATTATCTTCCAACAGTGCCGCGAGCAGTTCTTTCTCGTCTTCTGTAATGCGGCAATCGCGCAGGCTGACACCTTCAGGTAGAATGATGTTTTGAGCCGCTTTGCATTTGTTGCGCAGGTCATTGACGAGTTGCTCGGCTTGTAGCTTGCGGTCAGGACGTGTAGTTGTTGCCATGACACGCGCTGTTGGTTGTTGTTTGTTGGCGCGACCAGGCGGGGTCGGGTGGTACGCGTCAACATTGTAGGCATTGGCCGTTGCTTCGTCGGCGGTGATGTGGTTGTCGACTCGATTGCCTCGGCGACCATTAGCTCGGTGTTGGCTGAAATTTTGACAGCTGTGTCGCCCAAGTTGACGATTGGCACGTCGAATTGACAATCGGACGAAGTTTTTATGACGGCGCGGGGTAGCAGGATTGGGGAATCCATGCTGACCGGCCGCGCAGGCTCAACGATTAATTCGGAGCCGTGTGGCACTGTAGACTTTGTTTGGCAACGAACGAAGGAGGAGCTTTGCGCCGGGAATGTCGCGCTAACGGCCACGCGGCAGATGTTTGCGTGCGTGGGTTGGCGGCGGGGACTGGTGTTGACTGGGCGTGGTTCGGAGTTTTTGATGTATTCCGCCACGTATCGGTTGTTCTGGACGGTGCGTCCCATTGTCCATGATTCGACAGGCTCGTTCGCAACCAGGACTTGGGTGCGGTTGTAATCGAGAATCATGCCGAAATCAGATAGGACATCGTCGCCGAGCAGTAGACCTGTTTGCATCTGACGGACGACATGGATGGTGACGCGTTTGTTGATGTTGTGTGACGCTGCATCGGCGTAGGACGTGGGTGAGTAATTGCCAGGGTGAATGAGAGGGGTCGGGGTGGTAGGACGCGGGTTGTGTCGTCGACCACCTCGAGTGCCACGGTTCTTACGCGGGCTGCTTAGCGTCACTTGGTTGTTATTGGCTTGGGCGGGAGGAGGCTGGTTGCCGGATCCTTCGCCGCCTTGGTTCTTGCGGAAGCATTGCTCTGTGGTGTGATTGTTGCGTCCACAGTTGTCGCACTTGCGTTCCGTTTGTTGTTTTGCAGCATCGCTGTTGCGTCGATTGCCACCGCTGCTGCCTTGGTTACGTCCACCGTTGTTGGCGTTGCGGCTTTGGCCGTTGTTCTGACGCTGGTTATTTGCGCGATTCTGCTGCGTTTGTTGTTGAGGTTGTTGGTTGGCGGCCGGCTGGTTGTTTTGGCCGTTGGGGCACCGATTGGCGTAGTGCCCGGTTTGATTGCAGCGATAGCATGTGACATCTTGCTGCTGCTGGTTCGAGTTGTTCTGCTGCGGTTGACCACCGTTGCGTTGACTCGAATTGGTTTGGTTGCCTTGACCGCCACCATTTTGATTGTTTGAATAATTGCGGCCGCCGTTATTGTTGTTTTGCGGACGGCCGTTGTTGTTTGGCTGACAACGTTGGTTGTTGTTTTGGGCCACGCCGGTCGGTTGGTCACTTCGCGGGTGGGTGTCATTCAACGTCGTCAGGTTGCGTTCTGCCACGGTCGCGCGATGGCACAGAGTCTTCTGCGCAGATGGATCGCTGCAACACTTGCTTAAGGTTTTCCCGGAAGGTGTCACACAGGATGGATTCAGCGACTTCCGGGTGACCGTAGTATTCTTTGAGATGTTTGTCAAAGAACACTTTGAGTTCATCGGAATAGTTGCGGACCGACCCGGTTTGTTTGATTTGTTTGAATCGGCGCAAACTGTCTGTGAACTTTGATGTTGTGGAGAATCGGTCGCGAAATTGGCGAACTAAAAAGTCATAGTCTTTTGAATCTTGGGGGTATTCGCATTGCAACCGATCCAAAAAGGTGCGGGCAGCGTCGACAATATGACGCTTGAACATCCGCAGTTTTTCTTGGGCACTGTTGATATCGCCCATCTCAAGTTCATCGTTGAACAACCGCATGAACTGTTCAAAATCGTACGTGCCGTCGTATTTTTTGACCGAGAACGGACGCGATTGAACAGTTTGCAAAACTGGGATCGTCAGACGGGTTGGCTGATTGACGTCCAGTTGTAGTTCATTGCCGTTGACGGTCCACGGCTGGCTGTTGGTTGAGCGAGGTGGACTGTTTGGCGCACCGTTTGCATTGTTGTTCGCCGCTGAGTGGAAGCTATGTGCCGACATTGCTGAATTGGGGCGGTTATTGAGGGGTAGGTCTGCGCCAGGGAGTGGGTTACTCCCCGCACTGCTGTTATTGGCTGTTGGGGTGATTTGGACATCGGCGGACACTTGTTGACTAACCATCGTTGTCGTGTCGATCATTTGGCTGCCGCGGGTTGCTTCGATTTGTGAGAACCGTTGGCGGCATTCGGCTTCCAAGCGATCGAACTGGTTCTTCAGGTGCTGTTGTGCAGCTTCTGACTGCTGCCGGTTGTCTTCCAACTGCGAAATGACGTTGTTGATCCGCTGTTCGGATTTGCTGTCAATCGCCGTTACTGCCTCCAGGACCTGCGTCTGATTTGTTGTGATCGTTTCGAAACGGCCCTGGGTGTTTGATTCCATGCGGGTGAGCATATCGGACATCATCGTCAACATGGTTTGTTGAGATGGGTCGATAGTCGATTTGGGTGTAGTCGAGGGGGCCGCGTCGGCGCTGGTTTGCGGGGACAGCGGCCGGGACGGTTCATCGTCCATATCTCGGATAGTGTTATTCTGATTGTCCTCGAAAGAGTTATCCATATCGGATTCAGGCATAATTACAATCAGATTGGATTAAAAATAAGTAAAAAGTTGAGTAATTACAATTGTGATGTTAGAGAGTTACGATTATTGTACAATCGTGATAGTTATTATTTAGTAAGTTTGATTACTGGTTAGTTGGAGGGCTATGATTGGTTCGTGGTCACCATATAGGATGATGGGTTCCTGGGTTGGGTTACCTCAGAAACACATGGACTCCGCCTGTGTGAGCCTATTACTTGCAGGGGAGCCGGCTGTGGGTTTTAATAGTTCGAGTCCGCCAATCAAAATTAGATAGCCTTCCAATCAGGCTCACAGACACCAGTAATCTGGCGGTTTATTAATACACACATAATGGCATACGAGTTATAATAATAGTAATGTTATCAATAATGCGGGTTTACACGCAACTAAGTCCCGTAGGACGCGAAATTAGTTCAGGTCCGTGGACCGATGAAAATAATGCTAGGCCGAAGCCGGTGAAATTATTTCGATCGCTAGCCGCGATCGTTTAATCCAATAATTAAAAAGGCGCTAGTGCGCTAATTAAAATGCGAATAAGTATTATCGTACGCGATAAACCTGAATGCAGTTGGGTTAAAACCATAAGTAGCCGTTGAGCCTGCCGCGCGGGCCTTGCCCTTTGGCAGGCTAAGCGGCTACGACAATGAAAACAATACAAAACGGTATACACATTTTTATACGCGGTTACACGTGGCTTGAGCCACACACAATTGTTTTACAGACACTCAGAATCAGTATTAGACACTCACAATAGTGTAGATACGAGTTTATAGGGTCCGTAAAAGATGGCATACTTTTCTTGCCTTGGACCTTCTTGACCGAAATAATTTTTATATCGTTAGATAGCGAATTCTTTGGACCGATTAGCTTCCAATTTCGGTTGAGTTCTGGCTATTGGTTAGAGAGTTATTGGGTCTCAAAGGTGGCGCTTGCATTCCGTTCAAAATAAGCTTGTAATACGGCGTAATAATAACTGAGAATTGACAACCGGAGCTGGACTGCGGGTTGCAGTCCGAGCCCGGTTGCGGGACGCGCTAAAACCGAGGTAGAACCAACAAACTTGAAATATTTGAATTTTCGAAAATTAAACCGACGTTCTGTGTCACTGACCCTTAATTCGAAAACACGTATTACATTTCAACCCTGAAGCCAACTGTTCACAGAACTTCCTTTCGTTGGTAAACATTGCGGCTGCCCTGTATATGCTGCACGCCTGTTGTTATATATCAACATCGAAACTAGTCAATGAAAATGCGGTGCTGTGCCTGTGATTCGAAAACGTAATATAAACAATACTCGAACACTGTGATATTTATAATACTCGAACAACTGTGATATTAATAACAACTGTGATATCGAAAACAACGGGTACGTTAAAAGTACTACCGTAACCAAGCAGTGGGACGGGGGGTTTGTAGGTTGTTGTTGTTGTTATTGTTGTTGTTGTTGTAAGGGGGGTTTTAGGAGGCCCGAGGGCTCCCTGGAGCTTGAGGGCCGGGTTTTAGCGCGCCGGCGGATATTCCTCGGTGTAGGGGCGCCGGGGAATATCCGACATCCTAGCTGTGAAGACCAACCCAGCCAAAATATAGGTTCGAAGCTGTCCCGACCGACCCAGCAAAAACACGGGCTCGAAGCGGTCCCGACCGACCAAGCAAAAATACGGGCTCGAAGCTGTAACGACCGACCCATAACAAACAGGTTGAAGCTGTCCCGACCAACCCAGCAAAAACATTTCGTTCCGGGTATATTGCTGTCCCGCGGGTAAATGGGACGCCCCTCAGAATAACATGGGCCCATTATTTTATATTTCAGCAAGTTAACTTTTTTTATTGGGTGGGCACATCGAATCCTTGGATTTAACAGCCCGCGGGTAAACCAGCATAACTTGTGTTCTGATAAACAAATAAATGTGCTCCTTATGCGAACTAGTTTGTTATTGCTGCAGCGATTTGTTGATGCTTTTATTGTCAAGAATTAAATAAATTTCATTCCGGGCTACGGACTGGTATAGAAAATAATAACTAGTAATTCGTCAATGTGTTTATACTATAATTTTAAAACTGTGAAATGAAAAATGTTCGAATTAATTTCAATTCGAGCCACCGTTTACCCACAAGTGAACGGGTTGAAAACTTTAAACTTTAAATTTGTTCGTGATTGTACAATAGCAAAAACGTTATTGATGTAATTCATATGTAACTGGTTGTTATCAATTTTTTTTCAACCAGTAAACTTCTCTCTTTCTCCCTCTCTCTTAACCCTTCGGGTCATTGGGATTGGTGGAGGTGGCTAGGAAACACTTTGCTTGTTTCTATGGCGAAACGCTTTTCACGGAATGGCTGTAAGAAACTGGCAGCAGTTTATTTCTCAATAAAAAATTATGTCTTTGATTTTAATGAATTCTCCTACATGCAGCAATTTAATATTTGAATTTCCTTAATACATACAATGATAAAATTTCATACATTTGTTCAATTTTGTACAACGTGTTTCTGAATAAAATTCCATTCCTATGTACGATATCTAATATCAAATTCAATTCCTTTTGATTGAAAATATTCTTTTCAATGTATTTTTATAAAGAAAATTCAGGTAAATCTTATTTTAAATTCCTTACTACGCAAGTCAATCAACTTGAACTGTTTTCCTTATTTAAACGCGTAGTGAAGAATTGAATTTATTTCTGAAATTTGTTTATTTCTTCATGGTCAATATATACAACAATTTTTAAAATTTTAAAGTTTGCAAACTGAAAAAGTTTTTTTATAAATGTTGTGCGTAATCTGGAACGAAATTGCACTTTCCGTTCGCCTCATATGTGAATTATTGTGGATGCTTCATACGAGAAGTTGAACAGATGGATATTCCTCAAGCTTAAAAATTGCCCTCGATAAGAATGCCAATGGCAAAGAAAGTTCTGAAGCTAATTTTTTTAATAATACAGGCGCAAGACTGTCAACCCCAGGGACTAATGAATTAGGCATTTTTCGGATTGCAGCTTCCGCCATTTTCAGCGTAAAGTTAGTATAGCTAAAATTATTGTGATCATTTACATCAGGAAATTCGGGCATAAAATACCGTTATCTTCGGTAAAAATCGAAGAGAAATAGGCACTTAGGGCATTCGCTTTATCCCGACCCCGGTCGGCGCAGTACCTTACGAATATGACGATGTAACCTATTAGAGTCGCAGTCGGACGCCATTTGTAATTCATTTTTAGATTTATCTTTACAAACAAGCATAGTAGCTTTTTTCGTCCAAACTTTATTTAGCTTGTTTCAAAAGGTGTTTTTGGTTTTTTAAATTCTTTCCAGGTTCGTTGCTTTTCTTTTATAGCTTTTTAGTATCACTTGAGAGTGTAAAAGATTTCCCATAATTGACATGTTTTCGAACAAGAATCAAATTTGCGATAACTAGATCCATCGCTTGATTAAACCGACACCAATAACTATTTACATCACCACAACTATCACAACGGAAGTCCTAGTGCAGGGTTTGCAAGTGTCACCACATTTCTCATATTATGGGTCATCCACGTTAAAATGCACACGCCGATGTATTAATAAATGTTCCAAACACCCCATTTGGAACAGCATCTAAGTACACATCCTAGCTGGAGGCAAGGTAAAATTTCATGACTATACTAGATAGTGTTTGTTGTCTACACTCTGTCGGAATGGACTCTGGACAAATACAAGTTGTGCAGGATGTCAGGACATTACGTTTCACACGCTTACACATTTACAAGCACACTCTGTGCACATATTCACAGGCATCGTTCAACGCAAAAATTGAGTCCCCTCCGAGGGACTATGGACAATAACAGTTCCTGATAATGAAGTCAGGACAAGTAAATATTGATGTCTAGAGCATATTCATTGTCCAAAGCTTCAAGCAATGACATATTGACATCTCAGGCAGTGTATAAAGAGAGTGGATAGGGACAACTCGGGTACCCAAGAGGGAGGGACATTTTTTACAAATGTGCGCGCATTTTAACCTGAATGAACCAAAATTACGTTAAGAATCGGTGACGTGTTATTTAAAATCAGAAAACTTTTCAAAGTGAAAGTAGTTGAAAAATGGTCAGACGTTAAACTTTTAGAAACTCAACACTGTTTACTACCGATAGGTCAAAATTATGAGGAAATCCAAAATATTTTCTTAAATAGTAGTAGCTTCCGCGAAAGACCATTTTATTCAGCAAAAAATGACAAAGTTGTTCAAACATGCAATATTATTCAGTCCGTTTTCTGAAAGTCAACGTCAGATTGTTCACAAATTGCGTAATATATATATTGTGGATAAAATATACAAATGTTGAATAGGCGTACTTCAAGAATTTGCGTAGTCCTTGTGGTTGCTAGCTGTCAGCGTACGTTCCACATTTGGTCGACGATAGAAGCGGTTTGAAAGTCGTACTACGTGGCGCAGTGGTAAAGCGTTTGTCTAAGAATGCGAAGATCGCTAGTTCGAATCCATCCTTAGCCCGCTTTTTTAGCTGTTATGTAAAAAGGGTCTGAAGTTCCGGTTCTTAGGTACATTGACTATCATTCCGCGGGTACCGATATTTTAGCTACAGCACACGGTAAGGGACTTGAAGACGGCGCAGGCGGCAATTCAAAGCGGACGGCAATAAGCCGTTGTCAAGAAGGCATTGTCATAAGCAACGCTGCAGAGTACGAAGAAGTTTTAAGCAAAGTGCCAAGCAGCATGCTTGACCAGTTTGTGGGAAAATCTGTTATCGCAAAGAGCGAAAAATTGCAAACAATTTGTCAAAAAGTTAAATCTGTGCCCGAAATTCAGAAGCGTGAGAAGTCCCTGATTTTTGCTAGCAAATGGGTCCTGAATCACATCTCTAAATTTGTTCTTTCCCAATGTATGCGTATAGCTCTGATTCAGTAACGCGGCCGGTTAATTAGTGCCCCACCCGAATACCTTTATATTAAACACCGAATACAACAAGTATTAAGACACAATTACGATATCCGACTTGCAGCCAGATCCGAAATCCTTATGACAGCCACTGGCTCATAAATACCAATATCTTGCACTTCCCCAGAATTCCGTGCAATCCTAACCCTGTCAGAATCACACTCTTAGTTTTACCAAAAATTCTAACCGTGCAGTCTAACCCCGTGAGAGATACACCAAACTTCCAAACATTCTAACCCCGTTAGAATGGCCAATCCGTGTAGAATAGTAAATCTAACCCCGTTAGATTTATTAAACTACAACTGCCCTAGATTTCCTGTAACTACCCAAGTTTTCGTTAACATATAATACCAGTATTAATATTGGGACTCCGTAAGCGCACTGCGCCGTGCCACTAATAATTCTATCTCGAGTTTCCTTCACATTATCGCCACCGTGTCAATCCTACTTCAGTTCAATACCTAACGTACCGAATGAAATGCGATTCTTCCGGATCTCACGAAATTTCTTAAAAATAACACAATAAAACAGAAAAACCACTTAATAGATTCAACGCCACTCAACTTGACCAGCTATACTATACTAATGATTCCGGTCCTGGCTACCCCTGTGCGTCTCGACCTAATTTGCATACAGACTGGCACCCGCTTTGGATGTCCACCGCGCGCAAACTAGGTCCAGAGCCACTCATGCCTACAACAACCGTATCCTACAACAACAACAACAACAATAAACAGCAACAATAATTAGGCACCCATGTTGGGTGCCGACATAGCCTAGCTATGTCGTTATTTGCAAATGCAGCCATGACCAATATATTGCATTACTCACTGGCCTCACAGGGCCCAGGTAGATTCCACATTGCGGACGCAGCCGCATAAATAGATTTTATCATTTTCCGCTTTCCAGCAATGCTTACGCCTAAACGTAAGTTCTAGAGAGACTAGGTGAAGCTTGGGACTTTCTTAATGCCGAGTGGCAGAAAAACATGCTTAGCATATTCTGAAATGTTTTGCGCTGTCGATACGTTGTACCTATATGTATTTGAGCTAAAACATAGTTTTGCATTGTTTTAGAAATTAATCTGATAAACTGCTAAATATTTATGTTATTTGCCATTCATTTTACTGCTTGATTTTGTTAGATTTTCGACCGGTCAACCTACGATGGCGAGGTGAGTTTAAATTTAAATTGACACTGCAATATCGAGCAATCTACGATGTTCTCGAATAATAAAACAACATAAGAACTCAAATAACCAAAAGACACCTTTGTGTGTGCGGTTTACTAAAATTTGTAACGAGTTTCGTGTTTCTGGTAGAATTTTCTGCCAGTCGGCACACGAATGCGATCCGAGGTTTTTAAGATTCTTATAAGCGTAAGCTATAGAATAGATATTGTTATGTAACTTTTGTGGTCAAGTTCTCAGTTTTAAATATAGCTTTAACTGGATGTCATCATGTTTTTGCAAAATTACCACTGGAAATATTCGTTTTGCAGGAAATACTACACAACCGATGAAGTGCTACATATGCTGCAATAGGACGAGGAATCCGAATGGAATTCCGATCGAAAAGAAGTAAAAATTGCATTTTGTCCCCCGGAGGAAAAACCCGAAGCCGTGTCAGAAGTGGATAGCGAGAAATCGGATGACGAAGGCGTAGGTGATGTAGCACATTTGCCAGCAAGACTACTACGATCTGAAGCGGCATTGCCAATCTCACAGTGTGCAACCAGATGGGGATTACGAGGTCTCACTGAAGAAAATAAAATGTTCGCAACTGAACTGGTCAACAAAAGCTGCTAGACAAGAAATCGTTGAGCACCTGAATCCAGTGAATGTGATCGTCTTGATGTCTCAACACCGATGACAGCATTTACAGAGTTCTCAGTGATAATTTCGTACACATGATGGTACATCAATGAAACATTTCCGCAGAGCAAAGCAGTTTTGGTTCTACTGTGTCTAGAAACGAGTTTCTAGCATACGGCAGTGTTTTGTTGTTCAGTGATTATCATCATCTACCTCGCCGTTGCATGTATTGGGAACAATCCCACGATACCATGGTCCCACTTGTCGTGAGTATTCGGCTTGATGACTTCGACAAAAATCATAAATCGATGCACTTTGCAAATAATCTGGAACTGGATGTTGGAGACAGAATGTACAAGGTGCGGCCCCTTTTTGATGTCGTCAACAGGGTCAGCAAAACACGTCCCGTTGGTTCATATGTTAGTATTGATGAACAAATGCTGCGGTACTTTGAAAAACATTCCGCCAAACAGTTAATTCACCTATCCGATATGGATATAACAACTGGAGTTTGTGTGGAAGTGACGGGTACTTATTTCACGCCGAGCCTCTTACTGTGGAAAATCGACCAGACTGCCAAAAACTGGTCTCGGTCAAGAAGGCGATGTTGTTTTTAGGTTTGATTGAAAAAACAGCGCTCCCAGAAGGTAATCTGCGCTATTTCGATAACGTTTTCACCAGTGTTTCTTTGATATCCGAACTTGGTAACCGTGGAGGATCGGGCACTTTGCGCGAAAATTCATGCCACGGAATATCTCTACCCTGTAAAAAAGAAATACAGGCTAGGTCCCGGGGCTCACATCTTGTTCGTTGGCTGACAACAGCGTGGTCACTATAGCCAGTAATTGCCACCGTGTTGAACCGATGAAGAGGGTAGACGGTATGCGAAACCGCCCGAGCATATATCGACATTGAAGTACCAGGTGTTGTGCAACTATACAATAACCGGATGGGCGGCAGGGATCTGGCGGACCGATATATCAATACGTGTTCAATTCCTATTAGAAGCAAAAAGTGGTGGTGGCCGTTTTTAGATGTTGCCCAAAAACATGCGTTCAAAACGCATATTTGTGCTGCAAATCCCAGGGGCATGATGGTGATTTTCTTCCCTTCACACGTCATATAGCTACTTATTTGCTAGAAAAATACGGTCATCTTCCGCAACCTGGCAAACATCCAGTCTTGTCTGCGCCTAACACGTCGTCCGGCGACGATTTGCGACGCGACCAGTTTGATCACTGGACCACAGATTCTGGCACAACCGATGATAGTTGCAAGCAATCGGACGTCGAACTATAAGTTTGCCTGCTCAAAATGCCGAGTTGCTCTTCATCCAGAGTGCATGATGATGTATCAAAAATGAGTTGAGAAACGATTCTATGCAGCACATTTTGTAACTATGGTCTCGAAAACTGATTGTTTTTATTGTGCATATTTTTCTTACGGAGATTCTTGAGAATTAAACATTAGTTTCAGAAATTTCGCCTTTGATGATTCGTCTGCCGAGTGGTAGAACTTCCAACCAGAGTGCTCTGAGCGATAAGGAAGAAGCCCAAAACTTTGCTCCTTTGGTTAAGTTCCTATGGTCGGTTTGGTACAGAAACATGTCTAGTTTCAATTTTCTAAGTGCTGAACAACCTTCGGCACTAACGGGTTAATGTGTGGTTTTGGGTTGGGGTTTAGTTTTATGTTTTAGTTTTTAGATTGAAATATAATTAAAATGTGGCAAAGCCACCTACAAGAAGTGTCACTTGATTCGGCGGGTATCCAGTGAAGAAGTTTATTTAGGATGGTTTGCGTGCTACTGCGAGCATGGCATAGACCGCAAACATTGCGGCAAAGTTGTTAAGTACGGCAAAAGTTGCAGTTCACGGGTTACGAAGTGAAGCAGATGCAGGTTGAGGAAAAGGTTCGCATTCCGGCACAAACAGCGCAAGGGCTGAATGTGTCATCTGCAACGAGGGGGGCAGGTTAGGATAAGGTACTAAGTAATATCGTCGGGGTAGCAACTGCACCAGAAAGAAATGTCCAATTTAAAACAGTATCAGGTTGTAGCGGCGGTATGGAAATGAAAATTATTTCTAGCTCGCGTTGTATCTACAGTTTCGCTGGAACCGTACGACTAAATTTTTGTAGTGACATTTCAGGCCCTAATTTCGTGTCCGTCTTCTGCTGGCCAGCCAGATGTGGCTGATTTACCGGAGACTACGTGTTGCTGTGGCAAAGTCCGCAGAAAACAGAGTTGGTTGGCAATGCATAGTAAGCATACGACTAATGATTAGAAGTCGTGCAAAGCTGTTTCGAGCAATATCGCAGAGATATTGAATGATTTTTAACACATGCAATCAGGGTTGCAACAAAGGTTTGGATTCGGATCTTATAAAAATTTGCAGTTCGGATTCGGTTGTTGAAAAGTCGAATCTATAACAATGTTTGGAAATGTGTTTTTCATTTTTAATGATTAAAAATTTGGCCCATGTATAGATCAGGGGCTTCCGCTTTTCCAGGGTGGAAAACTTACGACCAGGAATGCATCGCAGCCACTCCTGTATGACGACGTGATTTTTCACTGGTTGGTAGGAAAAATCGCGGGCATAGGTTTTGCTGTGGAAAACTGGAAAATTCATAAGCCTGCATATTCCCTGGTTCGGTAGGGAAAATCTGTAGTGTAAAGTTTGTTTGGAAAACGGGAAAAGTGTAAAATTTAAAAGCTTACATTATTCCTGGGTTGGTAGGGAAAATTTGAAGCATAGGTTTTGGTTGGAAAACGGGAAAAGTGGAAAATTTGAACGCTTTGATTTTCCCTTGGTAGGGAAAATCTGTAGTGTAAAAGTTTGTTTGGAAAACGGGAAAAGTGGAAATTTTAAAAGCTTACATTATTCCTGGGTTGGTAGGGAAAATCTGAAGCATGTTTGGTTGGAAAACGGGAAAGTGGAAATTTAAAGGCCTAGATTTACCCTAGATTGGTAGGAAAATCTGAAGCATAAGTTTTGGTTGGAAAACAGGAAAAGTGGAAATTAAAGGCCTAGATTTAGCCTAGGTTGGTAGGGAAAATTGAAGCATAGGTTTTGGTTGGAAAACGGGAAAAGTGGAAAATTAAAGGCCTAGATTTATCCTCGGTTGGTAGGGAAATCTGAAGCATAGGTTTTGGTTGGAAAATGGGAAAAAGTGGAAAATTTAAAGACATAGATTTACCCTAGGTTGGTAGGGAAAATCTGAAGCATAGGTTTTGGTTGGAAAACGGGAAAAGTGGAAATTTCAATGCCTAGATTTACCCTGGGTTGGTGGGGAATATCTAAACATAGGTTTGGTTGAAAACGGGAAAAGTGGAAAATTTAAAGGCCTAGATTCACCTTAGGTTGGCAGGGAAAACATGAAGCATAGGTTTTTGTTGAAAAATGGGAAAAGTGGAAGATTTAAACGCCTAGATTTACCCTGGGTTGGAAGTTAGCGACGACCAAATTTGATATATTTATGTTTCCTCGGCTTTCCGGCCATACAACAACTTTTAAACAAATTTTTACTAAGGCGTCACCAAAGTCGACTTTTTAACAGACGTATGTTCTATAATACTGGGCCACTCGGTGTATCTATTTTGACCAATCTTGTGCTGGACTATCATAATCTGATATATTTAATAGTCATATATTTCGGGTAAATGCTCTCTCATTTAGGTTTACTTTCAATAGATTTCATTCACTGTTCCGCTCCGCGGTTCTTGTTTCCATGTCGAAATATATTGCCTGTTAGTGAGGTGCAACCGGAGGGAATGCCGACCGTACCGGAAGTGACAAAGTAGCCGGAACCGGAGATGATGCCGCAGGTGAGGTGAAATCAGGCCGTTGAAATGATATTTAACTTGTTAATTTTAGCAAATATCTGCTATGTGTTGTTAAATCGTTCCATTGGAATTGTCTACTTTTCCCATTTTCCAAACAAAACCTATGCTTTAGATTTTCCCTTCCAACCAAGGGGAAATCTAGTCGTAGAAATTTTCCACTTTTCCCGTTTTAAAAACAAAACCAATGCTTCAGAATTTTCCTACCAACCCAGGGTAAATTTAGGCGTTTAAATTTTATAATTTTCCCGTTTTCCAACCAAAACCTATGCTGCAGATTTTCCCTACCAACCAAGGGAAAATCTAGGCGTTTAAATTTTCCACTTTTCCCGTTTCCCAACCAAAACCTATGCTTCAAGTTTTCCCTACCAATCCAGGAATAATGTAACCTTTTAAAATTTCCACTTTTCCCGCTTTCCAAACAAACTTTACATTACAGATTTTTCCTACCAACCAAGGGAAAATCAAGGCGTTCAAATTTTCCACTTTTCCCGTTTTCCAACCAAAACCTATGCTTCAAATTTTCCCTACCAACCCAGGAATAATGTAAGCTTTTAAAATTTCCACTTTTCCCGTTTTCCAAACAAACTTTTACACTACAGATTTTCCCTACCAAGGGAAAATCAAAGCGTTCAAATTTTCCACTTTTCCCGTTTTCCAACCAAAACCTATGCTTCAAATTTTCCCTACCAACCCAGGAATAATGTAAGCTTTTAAATTTTACACTTTTCCCGTTTTCCAAACAAACTTTACACTACAGATTTTCCCTACCGAACCAGGGAATATGCAGGCTTATGAATTTTCCAGTTTTCCACAGCAAAACCTATGCCCGCGATTTTTCCTACCAACCAGTGAAAAATCACGTCGTCATACAGGAGTGGCTGCGATGCATTCCTGGTCGTAAGTTTTCCACCCTGGAAAAGCGGAAGCCCCTGATCTATACATGGGCCAAATTTTTAATCATTAAAAATGAAAAACACATTTCCAAACATTGTATAGATTCGGTTTTCACAACCAATCCGAACTGCAAATTTTTATAAGATCCAATCACAAACCTTTTTGCAACCTTTCATTTTAAAAATCATTCAGTCTCTCGATATTGCTCACACTTTGCACGACTTCTAATCATTAGTCGTATGCTTACCATGCATTGCCACCAACTCCGTTTTTGCACTTTGCTACAGCAACACGTAGTCTCCGGTAAATCAGCCACATCTGGCCGGCCAGCAGAAGACGGACACGAAATTAGCGCCTAAAATGTCACTACAAAAATTTAGTCGTACGGTTCCAGCGAAACTGTAGATACAACGCGAGCTAGAAATAATTTTCATTTCCATACCGCCGCTACAACCTGATACTGTTTTAAATTGGACATTTCTTTCTTGTGCAGTTGCTACCCTGACGATATTACTTAGTACCTTATCCTAACCTGCCCCCCTCGTTGCAGATGACACATTCAGCCTTTGCGCTGTTTGTGCCTGAATGCAAACCTTTTCCTCACCTGCATCTCTTCACTTCGTAACCCGTTCTGCAACTTTTGCCGTACTTACAAATTTCCCGAAACGTCTTGGGTTCTATGCCATGCTCGCAGTAGCACGCAGAAATTATCTGAAATAAACTCTTCACTGCAGACCCGCCGATCCAAGCGACACTTCTCGCAGGGGTGGTCTTCGCCACATTTTAATCATATTTCTACCAAAAACTAAAACATAAAACTAAAACCGAAACCCAAAACCACACATTAACCCGTTATGCCGAAGGTTTTCAGCACTTAGAAAATTGAAACTAGACACGTTTCTGTACCAAACCGACCATAGAAACTTAACGAAGGGAGAAAGTTTTGGGCTTTTCTCTATCGCTCAGAGCACTCTGGTTGGAATTCTACCACTCGGCAGACGATCCATCAAGCAATTTCTGAAACTAATGTTTAATTCTCAAGATCTTCGTAGAAAATATGCACAATAAAACTATCAGTTTTCTAGACCATAGTTACAAAATGTGCCGCATATAATCGTTTCTCATTTTTTGATTCATCATCATCACTCCCGATGAGAGCAGCCGGCATTTTGAGCAGCAAACTTATAGTTCGACGTCCGATTGCTTGCAACTATCATCGGTTGTGCCAGAATCTGTTGTCCCAGATCAAACGGTCGGCTTCGCAATGTCGTCGCCGGACGACGTGTTAGGAGGCGAAGACTGGATGTTTGCCAGGTTGCGGAAGATGACCGTATTTTTTAGCAAATAAGTAGCTATATGACGTGTGAAGGGAAGAAAATCACCATCATGCCCCGGGATTTGCAGCACAAATATGCGTTTTGAACGCATGTTTTTGGGCAAAATATCTAAAAACGGCCACCACCACTTTTTGCTTCTAATAGGAATTGAACACGTATTGATATATCGGTCCGCCAGATCCCTGCTGCCCATCCGGTTATTGTATAGTTGCACAACACCTGGTACTTCAATGTCATAGTATGCTCTGGCGGTTTCGCATACCGTTTACCCTCTTCATCGGTTCAACACGGTGGCAATTACTGGTTATAGTGACCACGCTGTTGTCAGCCAACGAACAAGATGTGAGCCCCGGGACCTAGCCTGTATTTCTTTTTTACAGGTAGATAATATTCCGTGGCATGAATTTTCGCGCAAGGTGCCCCATCTTCTGATGACCAAGTTTGATATCAAAGAAACACTGGTGAAAACGTTATCGAAATAGCGCAGATTACCTTCTGGGAGCGCTGTTTTTTCAATCAAACCTAAAAACAACATCGCCTTCTTGACCGAGACCAGTTTTTGGCAGTCTGGTCGATTTTTCACAGTAAGAGGCTCGGCGTGAAATAAGTACCCGTCACTTCCACACAAACTCCAGTTGTTATATCCATATCGGATAGGTGAATTAACTGTTTGGCGTAATGTTTTTCAAAGTACCGCAGCATTTGTTCATCAATACTAACATATGAACCAACGGGACGCCATTTTTTTGCTGACCCTGTTGACGACATCAAAAAGGGGCCGCACCTTGTACATTCTGTCTCCAACATCCAGTTCCAGATTATTTGCAAGTGCAATTGATTTTATGATTTTTGTCGAAGTCATCAAGCCGAATACTCACGACAAGTGGAACCATGGTATCGTGGGATTGTTCCCAATACATGCAACGGCGAGGTATGATGTGACTAAATCACCTAACAACAAAACACTGCCGTATGCTAGAAACTCGTTTCTAGACACAGTAGAACCAAAACTGCTTTGCTCTGCAAATGTTTCATTGATGTACCATCATGTGTACGAAATTATCACTGAGAAACTCTGTAAAATGCTGTCATCGGTGTTGAGACATCAAGAAGGCGATGTCGTTTTTAGGTTTGATTGAAAAAACAGCGCTCCCAGAAGGTAATCTGCGCTATTTCGATAACGTTTTCACCAGTGTTTCTTTGATATCCGAACCTTGGTAACCGTGGAGGATCGGGCACTTTGCGCGAAAATTCATGCCACGGAATATCGTCTACCCGGTAAAAAAGAAATACGAGGCTAGGTCCCGGGGCTCACATCTTGTTCGTTGGCTGACAACAGCGTGGTCACTATAGCCAGTAATTGCCACCGTGTTGAACCGATAGAGAGGGGTAGACGGTACGCGGAACTGCCCGAGCATATATCGACATTTGGTAAGTACCGCAGGGCGTTCGTGGCAACGATACAATAACCGGATGGGCGGCAGGGATCTGTGCGGAATTGATATTATAAATACGCGTTCAATTCCTATTAGAAGCAAAAAGTGGTGGTGGCCGTTTTTACTACGTTGCCCAAAAACATGCGTTCAAAACGCACATTTGTGCTGCAAATCCCAGGGGCACACGACTGTGATTTTCTTCCCCTTTATATGTCATATAGCTACTTTATTGCTAGAAAAATACGGTCATCTTCCGGACTCTTGCAAACATCCAATCTTGTCTGGGCGCTGAACACGTCGTCCGGCGACGATTTGCGACGCGACCAGTTTGATCACTGGACCACAAAATCCGGCACAACCGATGATAGTTGCAAGCAATCGGAACGTCGAACTAGGGCATAGTTTGCCTGGTCAGAAAATGCCGAATTTGCTCTTCATCCCAGAGTGCATGATGATGTATCATAAAATGAGTTGAGAAACGATTCTATGCAGCACATTTTGTAACTATGGTCTCGAAAACTGATTGTTTTTATTGTGCATATTTTTCTTACGGAGATTCTTGAGAATTAAACATTAGATTTCAGAAATTTCGGCCTTTGATCCCGATTCGGTCTGCCGAGTGGTAGAAACTTCTAGCTTAGAGTGCTCTGAGCGATAAAGGAAAAAGCCCAAAACTTTGCTCCTTTGGTTAAGTTCCCTATGGTCGGTTTGGTACAGAAACATGTCTAGTTTCAAATTTTCTGAGTGCTGAACAACCTTCGGCACTAACGGGTTAATGTGTGAGTTTTGGGTTGGGGTTTAGTTTTATGTTTTAGTTTTTAGATTGAAATACAAATCGAAAATGTGGCAAAGCCACCTACAAGAAGTGTCACTTGGATTCGGCGGGTATCCAGCGAAGAAGTTTATTTAGGATGGTTTGCGTGCTACTGCGAGCATGGCATATGACCGCAAAACATTGCGGCAAAGTTGTTAAGTACTGCAAAAGTTGCAGTTCACTGGTTATGAAGTGAAGCGAGATGCAGGTTGAGGAAAGGTTCGCATTCCGGCACAAACAGCGCAAGGGCTGAATGTGTCATCTGCAACGGAGGGGGGCAGGCTGAGGATAAGGTACTAAGTAATATTGTCGGGTAGCAACTGCAAATTGAGAAGAAATGTCCAATTTAAAACAGTATCAGGTTGTAGCGGCGGTATGGAAATGAAAATTATTCTCAAGCTCGCGTTGTATCTAACAATCTTCGCGGAACTGAATGCTTAAATTTTTGTAGTGACATTTCAGGCCGAAATTTCGTGTCCGTCTTCTGCTGGCCAGCCAGATGTGGCTGATTTACCGGAGACTACGTGTTGCTGCGGGAAAAGTCCGCAGAAAACAGAGTTGGTTGGCAATGCATAGTAAGCATACGACTAATGATTAAAAGTCGTGCAAAGCTGTTTCGAAGCAATATCGCAGAGATATTGAATGATTTTTAACACATGCAATCAGGGTTGCCCCAAAGGTTTGGATTCGGACTCAGAAAAAAATTTGCAGTTCGGATTCGGTTGTTGAAAAGTCGAATCTATAACAATGTTTGGAAATGTGTTTTTCATTTTTAATGATTAAAAATTTGGCCCATGTATAGATCAGGGCTTCCGCTTT
>JASANG010001357.1:0-20777 GCA_030248215.1 Enoplolaimus lenunculus
TTGGTGTCAAACGTTATCCTGGAATTCTTTTGTGAAGGGATTTTGATGCTTCATTTCTGTTTGTAACACAACAAACCCCTCCTTCAAATTTTTGTTGAACGTAACCAACCAATCGCTTTTGAGGATTTGGCTGCGGAAATGCTACACATCTAAAATCATTCCAGTAGCCAACTCACCTTGCTGGGGGGGGCTAAAAATTATTCAGGAGGGGCATTCAAGGGTTTTGATGACTTGCAAACAAGGTTGAACCCTTAATTTACTACAAAATAATTACCTTTTTCGCCACGATCATACAACTGTTTCGTAGAATTATTCTTCGGTGGTGGCGCCGGTGCAAGAAATTGAGGCGCGGGTCGAAGACAGTACTGTTCCCAATGACTAATTCCACCCCTAGGTACCTGAGCAGCCGCTCTGTGAGACGCTTGAACTTGACAATTTTCACATTTGTTTTCGGGGTTTTGAACTGCTTTAGGCATTAATTTTTGATTTGTAAAAAGTCTACTTTCGCCAACACTGATTGATTCTGCTGCGTTTGACAAAGCCGCGGACCCTGAATTTGCTGGGGGGTAAGAGCGGTTTGGAACAGGGGGTGGAGGAGGCAATGGCTCGCTGTCGTCAAAATCGTCCGTATCGATGGATGTGTACCTAAAGTAAACAGTGATTGTTGGTCAGTGGCGGGCGTAAAGTTCAGGATAGGCTCAGATGATATCGTGAATTTTACAACCGTGCCCAATAAACCTATACGACCTGAATTATACAACTTTGTGCAATTGGAACAGTTGCTCTGCGAAGCAGCAGCCAATGTAGAGATGAGGGCCGTAGCAGTAGTATAAGCATACTTTTAACATATATATGTTTGTGTAAAAAATCGTAACAGAGAAGTGATTAGAAGAAAAAATATATTTAAAATTTTTGGCAAATGTAAAGAACAGGGGCGGAACAGTATTATAAGCATATTCCTAAGCCTAAGCCTAAGCCTACGCCGAAGCGCAAGAATGAGCATTGAGCATTTTCCTAAGCCTAAGCCTAAGCCTAAGCCAAGCCAAAAAATAGTCTAAAGCATAAGCTTACTCTTTTCTAGTGCCATAGAAAAACGTTCCGCTCCTGACATTTACATGAGCCAATTTTTCATAACTGGAAACCGTGGGCCCCATGATTTCGCTGAAAATTACAACCCTGAGAATTTCATTTAATCAGGTCTAAACGGCTAAAAAGTAACACACCGTTGTTTCTGTTGATATCGATGTTTTTGATGCCGAGCTTCAGACATTTCCCGTGGAAGTGACGAGATTTTAGACGAAGGAAACTGTGTATCCGGTACGCTGCTCATTGTATCACCCCATTCGCTGGTCATTGTCGTTAACGTGGCTGTAGGATACGAAATTTGGGAACCTCTTGTAGCTGCTGGCGTTGATTTGGCGTCTTGTATCGCTGGTTCCGTGTCTTCCTAAAATAACAACTTTGGTTGGTTTAAGCAACGCCTTTGACGAGCCTTTTAGGGGGACAAAATATTATTAGGGAGGTCGTTAGAGGATTTCGCAAGACTTTCAGGAGCAAATAAACCGTTTCAAGGTGACGGATGATAACTTTTCTAAGCAGAGGCTGAATCTTCATGCGAACTTCTGGAGACAGGCGTTGTTTGAAAGGATTTTGCAGCGATAGAAGGAAATATAATTTTTTTTGTGAATAAAATCGGAAACAGCGGGAACCGATAAATAACTTCTTAGCCACGAGTATCATACAGGCGAACAAAGGTGCTTATGATTATGCCTGTTACCATTCCTGCAGGTTATACGGACCCGTAGCCAAGGGAGACCAGGGGACTCAGCCCCCTGGCAAAATCTTGGCTACCTAGAAAATTTTGTGTCACCCGTACGGCACCGTCCGTCACCGCGCCGTCACCCGTACGGCGCCGTCCGTCACCGTGCGTACCATACGTTATCGTACGTAATTTATTTATGTACGAAACCTCACGGGAACGGACGGCATCGCAGGTTGACGGTCGGCGCTATACGGTTACGTACGGCACCGCATGGTGACGGACGGAGCCGATCGGGTGACGGACGGCGCCGTACGGGTGACGGGTGGCGCCGGACGTCATGAAAAATATAGCTTTATCCTTAGTCAACGAAAACCCTTGTATGCCACTCCTGAAAATATTTCAGCTGCCTAGCAAAGTGAGCGGGCTATGAACCTGAGGTTATACATCCATAGCATGTGTACAACACTTATCAACTTACATATAAACTTTCACATGACGAACACAACGATAAATTATCATCAGCGATAGTTGGACACACAGTTGGTATTCGCTGATTCTAAAATTAACAAAATTCAAATAATTTGAAAATAAAATTAAATTGTAACACAATAAAAGCCAATTTAAGTCTACTTGTCATCATAAAATATTTATTTTTAATTCATACCATGTTACAGTTAGATCCGACACTACCCTTATGTCCTTCCTTTCGTACAGAACTGACTTGCTCCATAAGCGTTTTTGTTTACTGCCATGCCTGCTAATGGGTTTTTTCTGGATTTAATAAGGTTTATACGATTTGTCTGAGTGTTTGTTAAACATTTGAGTCGTCTCGGTCATTCTGATTTGGTTTATTGTGGGGATTCACATTTGGCCGTATGTACTCTAGTCACCCATGGACTCTAATTAGAAATACCCAGTTCTATTGTTAGGAGACTCAAAGTGAGAGCCCCTTTTATTTGGGTCTCTCCTGAATTCAAAACATAAATGTCTGGAGTCTGTATTAAGACATGATTGAAATGTATAGAGCCTGTATTAAGAATTGACTTAAAAAATTCAGACAATGTTTCTTGAATACAAGACAATTTACTTTGTGTGTACTCGGGATAAAGTTAATTTACGGCTACGAGCCAGGTACAACTTTGACTACGTCTCAAATATACGAGCAGTCGAAAACAGCTTACCGTTTCCCAGTTGGCTACAACACCAGTTACGCGATTTTTCGGCAATTGTTGTCTTTGACGATTCGGTTCCGGTTTGTCGCCAGAAGAAGGACAGCGCACGTTTTGTATTCGGAAAACTGGAGGGGTTCGAGTTCGAGACAAATGACCCCCAGGCCCACTAGCTGCTTTTGTGCCCATAATTGTGGTCTCTGGTGCGCTCTTTTTCGATTCCAACTGAAAATTAAAACAATAATTTGTTTTAAATTAACTTCAAATAAGATGGAGTCAGCCAAAATATGTGCGTACTACACTCACTATAGTAGGACGCTAAGCTAATCAGGGGTTATGCGAACAATAAATAATAACAAGTAATTAAAAGTATACCTCCATCATGTATAATTGCCGCCGGAGTACCAAGGCATCGAATTTGTCAAAATCATGCGGATAAATTAAACTGCGAATGTAATTGAACAGTGTGAACTAAAAACATTAATGTATTCGCCGATGTATAGAACAGGGTCGTAACAGTAGTGTAAACATATTTTTGAACCTAATACTTTAATGTTAGCGTAAGAATGAGCTTATACCTAAGCCTAAACCTATTAGCCTGATACCTAAGCAAAACAATTAGTCTAAAGCTTCAAGCTTACTCTGTGCAGTCCTGCAAAAAACGTTCCACCACTGATCTGCACATGGGTCATTGTATTAATAATAGCTGTTTAGCTGGAATACTTAGGAAGTACTGACAGGATAGACAGGAATGTTTGGCCACGATATTGTGGATGATAGGAAACAGTTGCCCGCTTAGTAGATTTCTCTAGAAATGAAATTATTTACACTTGATCGCTAAACTCACTTGTAGAAATTGTTGTTCGACATATATATTTTTTCAACAAAAACTAACTTAACTTTTCAATTTAATTGAAAAAATCAGCGAATGCATCCAAACAAAATTTTCAAACATTTTAATTGAATTTTGACATTTTTATTTCATATCGAACAATTGCAGCATATAGTCTTGAAAAGCTGAGTGATTCTGAAGTTAACTTGCAACTAAAACTATAACCATAAAAACATATCGCAGTTCTAGTTGTTGTTTCTATAAGACAATCCGACATGAGTTGTCACCGAAATCGGAATGAGCATCCGGTGATGTCTTGGCTGACTGCAATTAGATTATATGGTTAATAAAACCTCCTGGCAAGGTTGCGTAAGCTTCAAAATCTTTGTAGTCAGTTTCAAATTAGGTTTCGAGCCCTTAAATTAAAATGAACTTCACTTTAATCTTATCGTTAAGCATCTGAATCAAATTTCGAACCAATGATGTGACCGGTACCAAATAATTGAAGTAAAACGACATTTGCTGGACAAGCTCGACAAATTGAGCTTGCGAGAGCAAAGCTTGAGCTGCTGACGTTAACAACGCCCATTCGTGGCTTTTGCCTTGGGCGGATACTTTGTGCCCAAGTGCTGAAATCTCATTGGTTGCTGACAATGCTTCTGTAGACTGCTAAAATTCATGGACCAATGATATGCAAATAAATTTAATCAATTACAACTGGCAAGTGAAAAGCGCTTTGTCGCAACTAAATTATTGCGCTAAGGCGATGTAAGCAATGTTTTTGTACAACGAAGACATATTTTCGACGGGTACACCGCGAAACCAGATATGCATTTTACGCATAGGGGCCCCTACGCGTCGGTGCAGAGATGTTCCACTTAGGTGCGCCTCATGGGGCATCCTGCAAAATCTAGGACCACACGGGACAATAAGCAGAAGATGAATTTGTCTCGGATTTGAGATTTTTACCTCAAAAACTAGGCTTAAAGCTGTTGTCGGCAAACTGACTATAAAATTCTTGACGTTCGTTGAATTTTTTCTGGGGCCGCAGTTGGTCAAGTTAACTTAAAGCAACGCTGAATAAGCATAATTTGCAAAAAGATAGAGTAATTGAATATAAATATGGAATCGTTATAAATAACTACCATTTCTGCGATACACACGAAGGATGGATTTTGTTGGGCCCTATGGGGTGACTTGAAAAAATTCCTCGTGGCCTCAGCACGGCGGGTCGGCCGGAGGCCGTTTGACTTCCATCTCCGCTGAGAATAACGCACAGCTCTGCCACCAGGAGTTGTAAAATAGAGGCCGCGGCAAGATGAAAAGTTATACAGGAGGCAAAGAAAATTTTTGCAAACATACAATTTTTTATTGCTGTCAATACGATTTTAACCAGGGGGACTAAAATGTTCGTAGAGAAAATGTCGTCATCCTTCGCGCCCCCGTATTAAGTGTAGCATAAAAACTTACAGACCGCGTTATAGTTTCCAATAGACTTGTTTCAGTTTTCGGGCTAAAACAACACAAAATGCCTGTTTTAGCTTATTTCACAACTCAATTACATCAAGAAGGTCCAGTGGATTTTGGTATTCTCTCAACATCAACATTAACGCGCTCTAAGTCTTAGCCTAATCCTAATCCTAAGCCTAAAGCCTAAAGCCTTAGCCTAAGCCTAAAGCCTGAGCCTGAGCCTAAGTCTAAGCCTAAACCTAAGCCTAAGCCAAAGCCTAAGAATAAGCCTAAGGTGAAGCCTACGCCTAAGCTAGATGCTAATTTTGTATTTTTATGAGCTTGTTTGCAAACCAGAATTTTATCAACAAGAAACTTCATCAAGCCCGTAGCCAGCTCACTTTACTAGCGGGGCTAAGCATTTTTTAGGAGAAGCATACAAGGGTTTGCAATGATTAATATGTAAGCTTGAAACTTTTCAAAGCAGGACACTAAGTTATTCCATGGGGATAGGCTCCCCCTGGCCGTCCTCTGGCTACGAGCCCGAAAATCTTGGATTCAACAATATTGCTTGATACTTGAAACGCATCAACGTATCGGTTTCTAGAATATGTATTGTACAAAATATAAGCGTGAGAATTTTATCATTGATTAAAATTGAATTTACTGAACAGGAGTACAGGACCGCGACTTTGTCGCCAGACTACCAGTCGCTCCGTCAGACAGTCGGGCAGACGTCTGTGGCACGATGAGCGTGGGAATTTTCCCAAGTCGATCGATAAAGAAATGCATTGTTCTTTGTTTCGATTTCAACACAGCGACCGCGTGTTCATGACTGATTCCAAGAAAACTTTTGCCGTTAACTTTTAAAATTTGATCGCCGGCCTAAAACAAATAAAAATAGAAAAATATTTAAGAAAAACAATTGAACTTAGAAAATATGAATACCATTATTCAAGAAGTTTACGAACGAAAATCAATTCAAAGTCGGTAGAAATATTTCGACCTAACCAATTGTTTACCTGCGGAAATTTTATTTTGTACCCGCAAACATTAACGTGCAACCCTGGTTAGCCTATTTGAAACGAGCTTGAAATAGGCTACTTCTCGCTTTTCAGGGCCCAAATGGCTCTATTTTGGGTTTGTGGTCGGAAATGGCCAAATATTAGGCACTTTTTTAGGTTGAGTTTTTAACAAGAGGCACAATCAACATTGATAGCCAAATTTTTGTGCGTTTTATATACCTAAATTTTGCAGTTTAATAAAGTTGGTTTGAATCGTTCGGGCAATTTTTGCAATTTTATTGACCGTTTCATAAGAACATGTTATGCGGTTCGGGCGTGAAATCTGCTGTTTTAGCGTCGGGCTATATTTGTCGTACGGCACCGGACAACAACCGGATAAAGTTAATATTTCATTTTTAAATTAGCTTAAACTACCATTTTACGGCGTGGCAGTTGGCGTCGGAAGACTTCAAAGAATTCAAGAAGTACAGCGCCCTCCTAGTAATCGTATTAACCTGTATTCCAGCTTTATCTGCGGCCGACGACGGATACACGTGAGTCACATATATTCCAAGACCAAATTCCTGTCCCCCGCGAATCAGCAATCCAAGCTTTTGTTTCTTTTTCACACGCAATTTTATCTGTAAAATATATTCAATGTAAAATTTCTACCACCAGATCGGAAGGGGAGGGTGTACGCCCCTGTCACTTTTTGTGATAAAGTAAAAAAGGCCTGTACCTTACAATTTTTCCCCTGAAAAATTTTCGTATATAGCATACAGTAAAAACTGCGTTTCATAACTTTTTCCAGCCCGCTTCATAGTCAGAAATTTCTGTAGTAAAAGAGTAATGTTTCAGGTTTTCGTCACCAAAATTGGTTCAATGGCTGTAAAAAAGGGTTCTTTTCAAATCTGGAGTAGTGAAAAGCGTATATCGTTGGGGTACACAGTGGTACCACGTCCGATTCACTTAATCGGAACGATCCCGAGTTTGACAAGTTCCCAGTCTATGCGCCACACCGCAAGGGCGTGGCCAGAATTTTATTTCGGAAGAGATATAACCAAACTGTCCCGTAACCAGCTCATCTGGCTGCGGATGTGGGCTAATATATTTTCAAGAGGGGCGTACAAGGGTTCATCAAAACTGGAAAATTTTCTAGGAGGTAAACGATTTCAAGGAGGAGGGGCTAAGTCCCCCTGGACTTCGTCTGGCCCGCCTCTGGCAACGGGCCCGATAACTTATATACCGTGCTTTGTGGCTTAGTGGCGCGAGCAAGCAAACGTTTGAACATCTGGGAGCCAGAAATGGTCAAAAACGTGGTCTTTATCATCTGTGAAGAAGTTTCAGGGTTATATCCCCTCAACTACCCTGGTCCTAAGCCTTGATTCTCATTGATTGTTTTGATGATTTAAAAATATTTAAAAATTACCTTTTGTTTATTGAAAACTAAATAAAAACGCGCCGATGATAAATCTAAATAGTCCGATTGTGGCGGACTGGTCGGTCGGCCAGTGGTGTCAAACCACGCCAACATTTGCATTGATTGCAACTGTAAAGTTTATTTTATCGAAATGAAAATTCCTTTTAAAATTATTAAAATCACTTAAGATCTGCAAAACTCAAATTGTACAAAATAAATTTTGACACAGTTTTGAACGTAGACAACGATTTTGACATTTATATAACTCTAGGTTTACTGCTCTGAGATGCCGGAAAACAGCTGAAATATAAACAAAAATTCGCAAAAACGATTGGCCCATGTAAAAGATCAGGGCCGGAACGTTTTTCTGTAAGATCTGTAAGACTAGAAAAGAGTAATCTTAAGCTTTAAACTATTTTTATTGTTTGGCTTAGGCTTAGGAATATGCTCATTCTTACGCTTAGGCTTAGGCTTAGGCTAAGGTTTAGGATTAGGATTAGGCTTAGGCTTAGGCTTAGGATTAGGCTTGGGCTTAGACTTAGGCTTAGGCTTAGGAATATGCTTGTAATACTGTTCCGAATCTGTTTTTTAGATTGGCCAAACGATTTTGCCTGAGTTTTAGAACTATTCTGGTGTAAAATATCAGGTATTAACAGAGTTATACACAAAATCCCAAATTTCAAGCGTTTCCGCCACGGTTAAATATTTGATTGTATACTTCAATTGCGTTGGCGCACACGCAAAACATCTTTTAAACTTTTATACTTTTATAATGTAGGTTTCTGTTTCAAATAGTTTACTTTTACATGTTTAATATACCATCATAATTTAGAAGAATTTATTAAAAACAGAATGTCTCCTATACTACTGGCGACCGATGTAATGATTAGGAGCGACGTTTTCTGCGGCCTCAACAGAGTAACCTTATTAAAGCTTTAGACTATTTTTTGCATTGTGTTTGACTTTAGTCTTAGGTATAAATTTAATTCTTACTCTTAGGCTTAGTCTTACGCTAAGGCTTACGAATATGCCTATATATAATATACTTCCTACAGTTCCGGGCCTAATCTGTACATTGGAACTGCTGCTTATTACTTCCCTGAGCCTTAGCCTAAACCTTACGCGTAAAACCTTTTACCAACCCTAACTGTAAGTCTGAAGCCCAAGACTATGCTTATTTTAATGTCAAAATCATAGTGTTAGCCAAAGAACTTTTGTGCTATATGAACAGTTCTAAACAAATTAACAACTGAAACGTGAGCTGGTCGAGTTACCTTTGCGTAAAAGTTTGTTTGACTTTAGTCTTAGGTATAAATTAATTCTTACTCTGAGGCTTAGTCTTACGCTAAGGCTTACGAATATGCCTATACTACTGTTCCGCTTCTATTCTGTACATTGGAACTGCTGCTTGTTACTTCCCTAAGCCTTAGCTAAACTTACACGTAAAACTTTTACAACTAACTGTAAGCTGAAGCCCAAGATATGCTTATTTTAATGCTAAAATCATTGTGTTAGCCAAAGAACTTTTGTGCTATATGAACCAGTTCTAAACAAATTAACATGAAAGCGAGTGGTGAGTATTGGTAAAAGTTTTTGTAAATATTTATTTTTTTGGAGAGAGAATTTATTAGGAGAAAATGTGGAAGATGGAGGGATTTAGGAGTAGGTGTTGAGGGAGAAGGTAGGTAGGAAAAGAGTTGTTGGGGAGGGTGGAAGGTGTGTAAGGTTTAGGTAAGGTTAGGGAAGTAAAAGAGGTTAATGTAAGAATAGAAGGAGATAGGTTTAGTAGGTAAGAAGTAGAGTAAGAATTAATTTATATAAGATAAAGTAAAAAATTTTAGAAAGGTAATGAAGTAGTTAGTTGTTAATTTGTAAATGGTTATATAGAAAAAGTTTTTGGCTAAAATATTTTGAATAAAATAAGATATTTGGGCTTGATTAAGTTAGGGTTGGTAAAAGGTTTTAGGTAAGGTTTAGGTAAGGCTAGGGAAGAAAAGAGAGTAATGTAAGATTAGGGGAATGTAGGAAGTATATTATATATAGGATATTGTAAGTTAGGTAAGATAAGTAAGAGTAGATTAATTATATAAGATAAAGTAAAAAATGAAAAAAATATAAAGCTTATAAGGTTACTCTGTTCAGGCCGCAGAAAAAGTTACTCTAATCATTACATCGGTCGCAGTAGTATAGGAGACATTCTGTTTTTAATAGAATTCTTCTAAATTATGAGTGGTATATTAAACATGTAAAAGTAAACTATTTGAAACAGAAACCTACATTATAAAAGTATAAAAGTTTAAAAGATGTTTTGCGTGTGCGCCAACGCAATTGAAGTATAGAATCAAATATTTAACCGTGGCGGAAACGCTTGAAATTTGGGATTTTGTGTATAACTCTTTAATACCTGATATTTTACACCAGAATAGTTTTAAAACTCAGGCAAAATCGTTTGGCCAATCTAAAAAACAGATTGGAACAGTATTACAAACATATTCTAAGCTAAGCCTAAGTCTAAGCCAAGCTAATCCTAAGCCTAAGCCTAAGCCTAATCCTAATCCTAAACCTTAGCTAAGCCTAAGCCTAAGCGTAAGAATGAGCATATTCCTAAGCCTAAGCCAAACAATAAAAATAGTTTAAAGTTAAGATTACTCTTTTCTAATCTTACAATTTAAGAAACTTGGCTGATCTTTTAATGGGCAATGTTTTTGCGAATTTTTGTTTATATTTCAGCTGTTTTGGATTAGAGAGTAAATAGAGTTATATAAATGTAAAGTGTTTTTTTTTTTTTTTTTTTTTTTTTTTTTTTTTTTTTTTTTTTTTTTTTTTTTTAGAAAAGAGTATTTAAGTTTAAACTATTTTTATTGTTTGGTTAGGCTTAGGAAATACTTCTTTAGTTAGGTTAGGTTAGGTAAGGTTTAGGATTTAGGATTAGTTAGGTTAGGTTAGGATTAGGTTGGGTAGATTAGGTTAGGCTTAGGAATATGCTTGTAATACTGTTCGAATCTGTTTTTAGATTGGCAAACGATTTGTGAGTTTTAGAACTATTTGGTGTAAAATACATATTAACAGAGTTATACACAAAATCAAATTTCAAGCGTTTCGCACGGTTAAATTTATGTATATTTAATTGCTTCGCAACGCAAAAATCTTTTAAATTTTATCTTTATAATGTAGGTTTCTGTTTCAAATAGTTTACTTTTACATGTTTAATATACATCATAATTTAGAAGAATTTATTAAAAACAGAATGTCTCTATACTACTGGCGACGATGTAATGATTAGGAGCGAAGTTTTTCTGCGGGCCTCAACAGAGTAACTTATTAAAGTTTTATTTTTTTGCTTGTGTTTGCTTTAGTCTTAGTATAAATTTAATTTTATCTTAGGTTAGTCTTACGCTAAGGCTTACGAATATGCCTATATATAATATACTTCTAAGTTCGGGAATTTTATGAATTCTGCTATACTCTATTAGTAAATTAGGTAAGAACTTTTACATAATGTAAGTTGAAGCAAGATATGTTATTTATTAAATGTAAATGTTATAAATCAAATAAGTGATAGGTCGACTCTTAGTTTACACAATACTACACTTCAAGAAATAATGAGTGAAATTGACTCTCTCTGAAATAGGCTTTTCCTGACTACACAAACCGTGTCAAAATTCGACTCTGCCAAAGTCAAATTCGACTCAATTTGACACTGGCTGAGTCGATTTTAACTCAGCTTTAGTCGGGAAAAGCCTACTTCGGAGAGAACCATTAACTCATTATTTCTTGCATCTTGAAGCAAGAATAACGCAAAGGCGAAAGTTTCTTAAACGTTAGCATCGAACTTTGTCCCTACTACACATTGTTGTAATCGATTAACACTGCAGAACCACAAGCAACTCTTTTGTTGCCATAGGAACCTAACCTTCAAGTGACGCCTCGGAAACGGACCGGTACTCCTAAGAATTACCGCCTACCATCTGTCGCGAACATTTTGTCGTCGACGAATAAGATTGAAAATTTTACTGGTAAAGCTGCATTGCCAGAAAAAGTAGTTTAATATTTTAGCAGAGAAAACTTTTACGCAAAGGTAACTCGACCAGCTCGCGTTTCAGTTGTTAATTTGTTTAGAACTGGTTCATATAGCACAAAAGTTCTTTGGCTAACACAATGATTTTAGCATTAAAATAAGCATAGTCTTGGGCTTCAGGCTTACAGTTAGGGTTGGTAAAAGGTTTTACGTGTAAGGTTTAGGCTAAGGCTTAGGGAAGTAATAAGCAGCAGTTCCAATGTACAGAATAGAAGCGGAACAGTAGTATAGGCATATTCGTAAGCCTTAGCGTAAGACTAAGCCTCAGAGTAAGAATTAATTTATACCTAAGACTAAAGTCAAACAAACTTTTACGCAAAGGTAACTCGACCAGCTCACGTTTCAGTTGTTAATTTGTTTAGAACTGGTTCATATAGCACAAAAGTTCTTTGGCTAACACAATGATTTTGACATTAAAATAAGCATAGTCTTGGGCTTCAGACTTACAGTTAGGGTTGGTAAAAGGTTTTACGCGTAAGGTTTAGGCTAAGGCTCAGGGAAGTAATAAGCAGCAGTTCCAATGTACAGATTAGGCCCGGAACTGTAGGAAGTATATTATATATAGGCATATTCGTAAGCCTTAGCGTAAGACTAAGCCTAAGAGTAAGAATTAATTTATACCTAAGACTAAAGTCAAACACAATGCAAAAAAATAGTCTAAAGCTTTAATAAGGTTACTCTGTTGCAGGCCCGCAGAAAAACGTTCCGCTCCTAATCATTACATCGGTCGCCAGTAGTATAGGAGACATTCTGTTTTTAATAAATTCTTCTAAATTATGATGGTATATTAAACATGTAAAAGTAAACTATTTGAAACAGAAACCTACATTATAAAAGTATAAAAGTTTAAAAGATGTTTTGCGTGTGCGCCAACGCAATTGAAGTATACAATCAAATATTTAACCGTGGCGGAAACGCTTGAAATTTGGGATTTTGTGTATAACTCTGTTAATACCTGATATTTTACACCAGAATAGTTCTAAAACTCAGGCAAAATCGTTTGGCCAATCTAAAAAACAGATTCGGAACAGTATTACAAGCATATTCCTAAGCCTAAACCTAAGTCTAAGCCCAAGCCTAATCCTAAGCCTAAGCCTAAGCCTAATCCTAATCCTAAACCTTAGCCTAAGCCTAAGCCTAAGCGTAAGAATGAGCATATTCCTAAGCCTAAAACAAACAATAAAAATAGTTTAAAGCTTAAGATTACTCTTTTCTAGTCTTACAGATCTTACAGAAAAACGTTCCGGCCCTGATCTTTTACATGGGCCAATCGTTTTTGCGAATTTTTGTTTATATTTCAGCTGTTTTCCGGCATCTCAGAGCAGTAAACCTAGAGTTATATAAATGTCAAAATCGTTGTCTACGTTCAAAACTGCGTCAAAATTTATTTTGTACAATTTGAGTTTTGCAGATTTTAAGTGATTTTAATAATTTTAAAACGAATCACAAACTTTACAACTGCAATCAATGCAAATGTTGGCGTGGTTTGACACCACTGGCCGACCGACCAGCCCGCCACAATCAGACTATTTAGATTTATCATCGGCGCGTTTTTATTTAGTTTTCAATAAACAAAGGGTAATTTTTAAATATTTTTAATCATCAAAATAATCAATGAGAATCAAGGCGTAGGACCAGGGTAGTTGAGGGGATATAACCCTGAAACGTCTTCACAGATGATAAAGACCACGTTTTTGACCATTTCTGGCTCCCAGATGTCCAAACGTTTGCTTGCTCGCGCCACTAAGCCACAAAGCACGGTATACAAGTTATCGGGCCCGTTGCCAGAGGCGGGCCAGACGAAGTCCAGGGGGACTTAGCCCCTCCTCCTTGAAATCGTTTACCCCCTAGAAAATTTTCCAGTTTTGATGAACCCTTGTATGCCTTGAAAATATATTAGCCCACATCCGCAGCCAGATGAGCTGGTTACAGGACAGTTTGGTTATATCTCTTCCGAAATAAAATTCTGGCTACGCCCGTGCGGTGTGGCGCATTGACTGGGAACTTGTCAAACTAGAGATCGTTCCGATTAAGTGAATCGGACGTGGTACCACTGTATCCCAACGATATACGCTTTTCACAAATCCAGATTTGAAAAGGACCCTTTTTACAGCCATTAAACCAATTTTGCTGTCGAAAACCTGACTTTATCACAAGAAGTGAGAGGGGCGTACACCCTCCCCTTCGGATCCGCTAGTAGTAATTTTACATTGAATATATGTTACAGATAAAATTGCGTGTGAAAAAGAAAGAAAAGCTTGGATTGCTGATTCGCGGGGGACAGGAATTTGGTCTTGGAATATATGTGACTCACGTGTATCCGACGTCGGCCGCAGATAAAGCTGGAATACAGGTTAATACGATTACTAGGAGGGCGCTGTACTTCTTGAATTCTTTGAAGTCTTCCGACGCCAACTGCCACGCCGTAAAATGGTAGTTTAAGCTAATTTAAAAATGAAATATTAACTTTATCCGGTTGTTGTCCGGTGCCGTACGACAAATATAGCCCGACGCTAAAACAGCAGATTTCACACCCGAACCGCGTAACATGTTCTTATGAAACGGTCAATAAAATTGCAAAAATTGCCCGAACGATTCAAACCAACTTTATTAAACTGCAAAATTTAGGTATATAAAACGCACAAAAATTTGGCTATCAATGTTGCAAGAGCCTCTGGTAAAAAACTCAACCAAAAAAAGAGCCTAATATTTGGCCATTTCCGACCACAAACCCAAAATAGAGCCATTTGGGCCCTGAAAAGCGAGAAGTAGCCTATTTCAAGCTCGTTTCAAATAGGCTAACCAGGGTTGCACGTTAATGTTTGCGGGTACAAAATAAAATTTCCGCAGGTAAACAATTGGTTAGGTCGAAATATTTCTACCGACTTTGAATTGATTTTCGTTCGTAAACTTCTTGAATAATGGTATTCATATTTTCTAAGTTCAATTGTTTTTCTTAAATATTTTTCTATTTTTATTTGTTTTAGGCCGGCGATCAAATTTTAAAAGTTAACGGCAAAAGTTTTCTTGGAATCAGTCATGAACACGCGGTCGCTGTGTTGAAATCGAAACAAAGAACAATGCATTTCTTTATCGATCGACTTGGGAAAATTCCCACGCTCATCGTGCCACAGACGTCTGCCCGACTGTCTGAAGGAGCGACTGGTAGTCTGGCGACAAAGTCGCGGTCCTGTACTCCTGTTCAGTAAATTCAATTTTAATCAATGATAAAATTCTCACGCTTATATTTTGTACAATACATATTCTAGAAACCGATACGTTGATGCGTTTCAAGTATCAAGCAATATTGTTGAATCCAAGATTTTCGGGCTCGTAGCCAGAGGACGGCCAGGGGGAGCCTATCCCCATGGAATAACTTAGTGTCCTGCTTTGAAAAGTTTCAAGCTTACATATTAATCATTGCAAACCCTTGTATGCTTCTCCTAAAAAATGCTTAGCCCCGCTAGTAAAGTGAGCTGGCTACGGGCTTGATGAAGTTTCTTGTTGATAAAATTCTGGTTTGCAAACAAGCTCATAAAAATACAAAATTAGCATCTAGCTTAGGCGTAGGCTTCACCTTAGGCTTATTCTTAGGCTTTGGCTTAGGCTTAGGTTTAGGCTTAGACTTAGGCTCAGGCTCAGGCTTTAGGCTTAGGCTAAGGCTTTAGGCTTTAGGCTTAGGATTAGGATTAGGCTAAGACTTAGAGCGCGTTAATGTTGATGTTGAGAGAATACCAAAATCCACTGGACCTTCTTGATGTAATTGAGTTGTGAAATAAGCTAAAACAGGCATTTTGTGTTGTTTTAGCCCGAAAACTGAAACAAGTCTATTGGAAACTATAACGCGTTCTGTAAGTTTTTATGCTACAATTAATACGGGGGTGCGAAGGATGACGACATTTTCTCTACGAACATTTTAGTCCCCCTGGTTAAAATCGTATTGACAGCAACAAAAAAATTGTATGTTTGCAAAAATTTTCTTTGCCTCCTGTATAACTTTTCATCTTGCCGCGGCCTCTATTTTACAACTCCTGGTGGCAGAGCTGTGCGTTATTCTCAGCGGAGATGGAAGTCAAAAGGCCTCCGGCCGACCCGCCGTGCTGAGGCCACGAGGAATTTTTTCAAGTCACCCCATAGGATCCCACAAAAAACAACCTTCGTGTGTATCACTGAAATGGTAGTTATTTATAACGATTCCATATTTCTATTCAATTACTCTATCTTTTTGCAAATTATGCTTATTCAGCGTTGCTTTAAGTTAACTTGACCAACTGCGGCCCCAGAAAAAATTCAACGAACGTCAAGAATTTTATAGTCAGTTTGCCGACAACAGCTTTAAGCCTAGTTTTTGAGGTAAAAATCTCAAATCCGAGACAAATTCATCTTCCGCTTTTTGTCCCGTGTGGTCCTAGATTTTGAAGGATGCCCCATGAGGCGCACCTAAGTGGAACATCTCTGCACCGACGCGTAGGGGCCCCTATGCGTAAAATGCATATCTGGTTTCGCGGTGTACCCGTCGAAAATATGTCTTCGTTGTACAAAAACATTGCTTACATCGCCTTAGCGCAATAATTTAGTTGCGACAAAGCGCTTTTCACTTGCCAGTTGTAATTGATTAAATTTATTTGCATATCATTGGTCCATGAATTTTAGCAGTCTACAGAAGCATTGTCAGCAACCAATGAGATTTCAGCACTTGGGCACAAAGTATCCGCCCAAGGCAAAAGCCACGAATGGGCGTTGTTAACGTCAGCAGCTCAAGCTTTGCTCTCGCAAGCTCAATTTGTCGAGCTTGTCCAGCAAATGTCGTTTTACTTCAATTATTTGGTACCGGTCACATCATTGGTTCGAAATTTGATTCAGATGCTTAACGATAAGATTAAAGTGAAGTTCATTTTAATTTAAGGGCTCGAAACCTAATTTGAAACTGACTACAAAGATTTTGAAGCTTACGCAACCTTGCCAGGAGGTTTTATTAACCATATAATCTAATTGCAGTCAGCCAAGACATCACCGGATGCTCATTCCGATTTCGGTGACAACTCATGTCGGATTGTCTTATAGAAACAACAACTAGAACTGCGATATGTTTTTATGGTTATAGTTTTAGTTGCAAGTTAACTTCAGAATCACTCAGCTTTTCAAGACTATATGCTGCAATTGTTCGATATGAAATAAAAATGTCAAAATTCAATTAAAATGTTTGAAAATTTTGTTTGGATGCATTCGCTGATTTTTTCAATTAAATTGAAAAGTTAAGTTAGTTTTTGTTGAAAAAATATATATGTCGAACAACAATTTCTACAAGTGAGTTTAGCGATCAAGTGTAAATAATTTCATTTCTAGAGAAATCTACTAAGCGGGCAACTGTTTCCTATCATCCACAATATCGTGGCCAAACATTCCTGTCTATCCTGTCAGTACTTCCTAAGTATTCCAGCTAAACAGCTATTATTAATACAATGACCCATGTGCAGATCAGTGGTGGAACGTTTTTTGCAGGACTGCACAGAGTAAGCTTGAAGCTTTAGACTAATTGTTTTGCTTAGGTATCAGGCTAATAGGTTTAGGCTTAGGTATAAGCTCATTCTTACGCTAACATTAAAGTATTAGGTTCAAAAATATGTTTACACTACTGTTACGACCCTGTTCTATACATCGGCGAATACATTAATGTTTTTAGTTCACACTGTTCAATTACATTCGCAGTTTAATTTATCCGCATGATTTTGACAAATTCGATGCCTTGGTACTCCGGCGGCAATTATACATGATGGAGGTATACTTTTAATTACTTGTTATTATTTATTGTTCGCATAACCCCTGATTAGCTTAGCGTCCTACTATAGTGAGTGTAGTACGCACATATTTTGGCTGACTCCATCTTATTTGAAGTTAATTTAAAACAAATTATTGTTTTAATTTTCAGTTGGAATCGAAAAAGAGCGCACCAGAGACCACAATTATGGGCACAAAAGCAGCTAGTGGGCCTGGGGGTCATTTGTCTCGAACTCGAACCCCTCCAGTTTTCCGAATACAAAACGTGCGCTGTCCTTCTTCTGGCGACAAACCGGAACCGAATCGTCAAAGACAACAATTGCCGAAAAATCGCGTAACTGGTGTTGTAGCCAACTGGGAAACGGTAAGCTGTTTTCGACTGCTCGTATATTTGAGACGTAGTCAAAGTTGTACCTGGCTCGTAGCCGTAAATTAACTTTATCCCGAGTACACACAAAGTAAATTGTCTTGTATTCAAGAAACATTGTCTGAATTTTTTAAGTCAATTCTTAATACAGGCTCTATACATTTCAATCATGTCTTAATACAGACTCCAGACATTTATGTTTTGAATTCAGGAGAGACCCAAATAAAAGGGGCTCTCACTTTGAGTCTCCTAACAATAGAACTGGGTATTTCTAATTAGAGTCCATGGGTGACTAGAGTACATACGGCCAAATGTGAATCCCCACAATAAACCAAATCAGAATGACCGAGACGACTCAAATGTTTAACAAACACTCAGACAAATCGTATAAACCTTATTAAATCCAGAAAAAACCCATTAGCAGGCATGGCAGTAAACAAAAACGCTTATGGAGCAAGTCAGTTCTGTACGAAAGGAAGGACATAAGGGTGGTGTCGGATCTAACTGTAACATGGTATGAATTAAATATAAATATTTTATGATGACAAGTAGACTTAAATTGGCTTTTATTGTGTTACAATTTAATTTTATTCTCAAATTATTTGAATTTTGTTAATTTTAGAATCAGCGAATACAAACTGTGAGTCCAACTATCGCTGATGATAATTTATCGTTGTGTTCGTCATGTGAAAGTTTATATGTAAGTTGATAAGTGTTGTACACATGCTATGGATGTATAACCTCAGGTTCATAGCCCGCTCACTTTGCTAGGCAGCTGAAATATTTTCAGGAGTGGCATACAAGGGTTTTCGTTGACTAAGGATAAAGCTATATTTTTCATGACGTCCGGCGACACCCGTCACCCGTACGGCGCCGACCGTCATCCGTACGGCTCCGTTCGTCACCATGCGGTGCCGTACGTAACCGTATAGCGCCGACCGTCAACCTGCGATGCCGTCCGTTCCCGTGAGGTTTCGTACATAAATAACTTACGTACGATAACGTATGGTACGCACGGTGACGGACGGCGCCGTACGGGTGACGCGCGGTGACGGACGGTGCCGTACGGGTGACACAAAATTTTCTAGGTAGCCAAGATTTTGCCAGGGGGCTGAGTCCCCTGGTCTCCCTTGGCTACGGGTCCGTATAACCTGCAGGAATGGTAACAGGCATAATCATAAGCACCTTTGTTCGCCTGTATGATACTCGTGGCTAAGAAGTTATTTATCGGTTCTCGCTGTTTCCGATTTTATTCACAAAAAAAATTATATTTCCTTCTATCGCTGCAAAATCCTTTCAAACAACGCCTGTCTCCAGAAGTTCGCATGAAGATTCAGCCTCTGCTTAGAAAAGTTATCATCCGTCACCTTGAAACGGTTTATTTGCTCCTGAAAGTCTTGCGAAATCCTCGAACGACCTCCCTAATAATATTTTGTCCCCCTAAAAGGCTCGTCAAAGGCGTTGCTTAAACCAACCAAAGTTGTTATTTTAGGAAGACACGGAACCAGCGATACAAGACGCCAAATCAACGCCAGCAGCTACAAGAGGTTCCCAAATTTCGTATCCTACAGCCACGTTAACGACAATGACCAGCGAATGGGGTGATACAATGAGCAGCGTACCGGATACACAGTTTCCTTCGTCTAAAATCTCGTCACTTCCACGGGAAATGTCTGAAGCTCGGCATCAAAAACATCGATATCAACAGAAACAACGGTGTGTTACTTTTTAGCCGTTTAGACCTGATTAAATAAAATTCTCAGGGTTGTAATTTTCAGCGAAAACATGGGGCCCACGTTTCCCAGTTATGAAAAATTGGCTCATGTAAATGTCAGGAGCGGAACGTTTTTTCTATGGGACTAGAAAAGAGTAAGCTTATGTTTCAGACTATTTTTTTTGGCTTCACTTAGGCTTAGGGTTAGGCTTAGGAAAATGCTCAATGCTCATTCTTACGCTTAGGTTTAGGCGTAGGCTTAGGCTTAGGCTTAGGTATATGCTTATAATACTGTTCCGCCCCTGTTCTAAATATATTTTTTCTTCTAATCACTTCTCTGTTACGATTTTACACAAACATATATATGTTAAAAGTATGCTTATACTACTGCTACGGCCTTGATCTCTACATTGGCTATTGCACAAAGTTGTATAATTCAGGTCGTATAGGTTTATTGGGCACGGTTGTAAAATTCACGATATCATCTGAGCCTATCCTGAACTTTACGCCCGCCACTGACCAACAATCACTGTTTACTTTAGGTACACATCCATCGATACGGACGATTTTGACGACAGCGAGCCATTGCCTCCTCCACCCCCTGTTCCAAACCGCTCTTACCCCCCAGCAAATTCAGGGTCCGCGGCTTTGTCAAACGCAGCAGAATCAATCAGTGTTGGCGAAAGTAGACTTTTTACAAATCAAAAATTAATGCCTAAAGCAGTTCAAAACCCCGAAAACAAATGTGAAAATTGTCAAGTTCAAGCGTCTCACAGAGCGGCTGCTCAGGTACCTAGGGGTGGAATTAGTCATTGGGAACAGTACTGTCTTCGACCCGCGCCTCAATTTCTAGCACCGGCGCCACCACCGAAGAATAATTCTACGAAACAGTTGTATGATCGTGGCGAAAAAGGTAATTATTTTGTAGTAAATTAAGGGTTCAACCTTGTTTGCAAGTCATCAAAACCCTTGAATGCCCCTCCTGAATAATTTTTAGCCCCCCCCCCCCCCCCCCCCCCAGCAAGGTGAGTTGGCTACTGGAATGATTTTAGATGTGTAGCATGTTCGCAGCCAAATCCTCAAAAGCGATTGGTTGGTTTTACGTTCAACAAAAATTTGAAGGAGGGGTTTGTTGTGTTACAAACAGAAATGAAGCATCTAAAATCCCTTCACAAAAGATTTCCAGGATAACGTTTGACACCAA
>JASANG010003043.1:0-20723 GCA_030248215.1 Enoplolaimus lenunculus
CAGACGGTGACGGACGTCGCCAGACGGTGACGGACGGCGTCAGACAGTGACGGACGGCGTCAGACAGTGACGGACGGCGTCAGACAGTGACGGACGGCGTCAGACAGTGACGGACGGCGTCAGACAGTGACGGACGGCGTCAGACAGTGACGGACGGCGTCAGACAGTGACGGACGGCGCCAGACAGTGACGGACGGCGCCAGACGGTGACGGACGGCGTCAGACAGTAACGGACGGCGTCAGACAGTGACGGACGGCGCCAGACGGTGACGGACGGCGTCAGACAATGACGGACGGCGCCAGACAGTGACGGACGGCGCCAGACAGTGACGGACGGCGCTAGACGGTGACGGACGGTGACGGACGGCGTCGGACAGTGACGGACCGTACGACGAGTATAGCGCCACCCTAAGCCGTAAAAGTTGAAATAAATCAAGGTTCATCAGACATAAGTGATTTTTGGAAAGAATCAAATTTGAACATTTACAATTTACATATAAAACAATATATTAATTAAAATACAATAATAAAAAATGCATGTCACAAAAACACATTGGATGTACATAAAAAACAACAAAATAACTGATAAAACAACGCCGTACAGTCAAAAACCATTCAGTGTCAAATTCCACACATTTCAGCCCTAAAATTTCGACCTCGATATACGTCAACTTTAGTACTAAATCTTAATACAAAATTTTCGTTTTGATCACGGTCAGGGGGCGTCATTTTTTTCTAGGGGGGTGTGAAATACGCACCCGACGGCTGACGCAAGACGGACACCGTGTCAATTCCGGCAAACAATGTAATCTTTGATTGTTTTTTGTTTTAAATGTTTAAAATTCCAACATGAAACTTTTATTTTGGCACGGATTTATGGGGGCGTCAGCGACATTTCATTATTTTTCCAACGGTGTCGATTGACCCCCCAGACACCCATGTTCCCGAGGTGTCTGGTTTCGATCCCTGTTGGGTTGCGTCATGGCCTGGGTAGCCATTCCTAGCCAACTGGCCTACGTTAAGGGGTTCACATATTAGTTCATTACACGTTTGGGTGTAGCAATATGAACCTAAAACGTTCTTGTACTGTTATTGTAACCCATTCTTGTGCCACAGAAACTAGACTTTGACCTAAATATTACCACTAATTAACATCGAAACGCATCTGGTTAAGTTATCATTATCAATTTTGTAAATTATTATCAGACGCTGGTATCAGTCTAAAACACCGTTGTTTTTAATATAAAACAACGTTTACCATCAGATATTAAAAGTGTTTGTAAAAATGGCACACGTAAAGATCAGGAGCGGAACGTTTTTCTATGGCACTAGAATAGAGTAAGCTTAAGCTTTAGACTAATTTTTTTTTGCTTGGCATAGGTTTAGGTTGAGGATTATGCTCATTGTTAAGCTTTGACGTAGACTTAGGCTTAGGCTTTAGGTTTAGGAATATGCTTATAATACTGTTCCGTCCTGTTCTTTACACCAGCCGTAAGAGTTAACAGTTTTCGAAGGTTCCTATTTCCGAGATTTTTTAAAAAAGTTAAAGCTAACACAAATTTGCGACAACAATTCATTCGGGTTAGTGCTGAAATTAGTGAGCTAAACTCAGAGCAGCTTAAAACGACAACGTTCGAACCTCAATAAGAAGTTAGAATTGTGGTCCAATGTAAAGAACAGGGGCAGAACAGTGTTATAATCTTAGCCTAAGCCTAAACCTAAGCCTAAGCGTAAAAATGAGTTTATTTCTAAGCCTAAGCCTAAACTAAGCAAAAAAAATAGTCTAACGCTTACGCTTATTCTATTCTAGTCCCACAGAAAAACATTCCTCCTCTGATCTTTACATGGGCCGAATTGTGTAAACGAAAATTTGGCGAAACAGTCTTTTAGTATAAAGAGGGCTTTTTGAAAGATTTTTTACTCAAATTAGGGAACTCAAAGATACAAATATGACAAGCGTATCGTGTACCAACATTCCTTCAACCAATTAAAACTTGATACCATTTCTTCAAAGGCCAAAAAAATCAAAAATACATTCTTGTGATCACTATGAACTATAAATCGCGTTCGTCATTGCTCTGACTTATATTTTCGAGCAAAGCGGTAGCTTTGCAATTTGAAATGAGCTTTGGCCAATGTACAGAACAGGGCCGGAACAGTAGTATAACCATATTCCAAAGCCTAAAGCCTAAGCCTAAGCGTAACGATGAGCCTATTCCTAAGCCTACGCCTGAGCCTAAGATTATGCCTCCGCAAAAATGTTAGTCTAAAAGCTTAAACTGACTCTATTACAACGCCGCCGGAAAACGATCCGGCCCTGTTCTATACATGGGCATGAGCTTTAGATTATACCTTCCCGATATGAGATGCTGGCTTACGTCACTGATATTCTTAGAAAAAAACATTCTTGTGATGGATTTGCGGCTCGCGTTCGTCGTTGTTTCGATGCTGATTTTCACGCATCTGCTCGCCTTCTTCGCTCGAGTAAACCCAATTTCGATTACTTTCACGGCTGGCGCTTGTTCGATGGATCCAGTCGCGGTTTCGCCGATCGCGATCTGCGCTTTCTGCGTTGGATGACAGTCGTCGAGCAACCCGTTCGCTACGCCCTGACGGATTTGAATACGTTTGTTCGCTTGCGTCATCTCTTTCGTCTGAATCAAGCTGTATCAGCGAAAACGACGACCGAATTTGTTGTTGACGTCCCAGTTGTGGATCCATTGTCGGGATGCGAACTGCGTTGTGTAGTGATGTTTGTGAGTTGTGCAATTTGCAATTTTGCACACCATCTCCTGGTTGATTTATTGCAGCCGCAAACTCGTTCTGTCTTTGTAGCTGTTCGTGACTCTGGTGCGGTTGACAATGTTGATAATTGCTGTCAGTATCACTATTAAGTGCTGTGTTGTTGCTTTGTATAGCCTTCGACACTGAAGACCACGACGTGAAACTACCAAAGCGAAGTCGATCACTCGCGGTGTCGTGAGCATTGTCAAAATACAACTGCTCAGAGTCTCTCGGACCGCAACTAGCATCCGCTACTAGACGTTTTCGTTTCCGGTACCGCCGGAAACAAATGCCAGCTAACAAAATTGCAGTTGCAAGCAACGCTACGCAAACAACAATTGCTGTCAACCATGCACCATGACTTGTCGTGTTTGTATGACTCAATGATATCCTATCGTTGCTTAACTGACCCGTTCCGTGTCCGGAATTTGTTTCGTACAAATTGTCTAAAACACCAGCATACGAGCCAATACCGTCAGGGTAGACAGTTTCAAGATTATTCGCGAAAAATGACAACATTTCAGGGTTATCAACAATGGTTCGCAAAAATTCCGGATATTCGCTCAGGTCCGGCAACCTGCCGGATACGAAAGCTTGACGAGCTTCCAGCGGAAGTCTCGCCAACGCTGTACTCGGCAGTGCAGACGCTAAATTGGCGATATTTGAATCGGTTAAAAATGGCAACGGTGCCGCTAGGGTTATGCCGTCGTTCACTGGTGAACCAGCGTAATGTTTGAAAAATTCAGCGGCGTAATGAAATCGAAGACGTCTGGTTTGTGGTCGGGATAGGCCAGGGATCATTTGGCCGCTCAGGATACGATGTAGCAGTACTGGATGTAGGCGAACGATAGGAGGCAGCAAGGTGAATTGATCACGAGACACGTGTGATACTACACTGGTCACTTGTTCTTGATCCGGTATCAGGACAACGGCGGTCGGTGGTGCAGTGGTTGAAATTGCACCTGCAATTTCTTCGCGATTGTTGTTGTTGTTGTTGTTGTTGTTGTTGTTGCTTGAGCTTGCACGAAGCAAATTAGCAGCGCTTGCTTCAATATGACTACTGAGCAATTCTTGCGTTTCTTCACGACTCAGCCCAGGCAGTGGTTCGCCTTGCATGACTCGTTCCATGAGTAACGGTGGAAATAACAAGCCACCGCCACCAGGAAACGGTAGAGATGGCAAAGCGGCACCGGCTGCGGACGCTGCCGGAAGACTGTGCACTAAGTTAGGTATGTTACGTACCAGAGCACTTACGTCACCGGCAGGCGGACCAGCACCAGTGATTAAATCTGATATTGGCGCAGCAAATGAACTCACTGCATCCGATGAAATACCCGGAATAGGAATTGATTGCAGTTGTTCAGGTACTGCGCCAATGCCTGGGATTAAATGGGCAATATCGCCGCCCAAAATAGACGTTAGCGGCACAGAAACCATCGACTCAGTGAGTGCGCCAAGGATTTCACCGGTCACTTCGGGCATCAACGAAGAGTGCAAATCTGTAAGCCAAAGTGAAACGATTGCAACCTGTTATTAACACTAAAACTATTGACACTTCTGCAGGTAGGTCCCCCCGCCAGTAGAAACTCGCCCCCACAAATAGTTCATGTCTAGCTGAGGGCTGGAACAATTAGTATAATCATTTTCCTAAGCCTAAGCATCTAAGCCTATTACGAAGCTCTACAACAAATCTAGGCCTAAAGCCTAAGCAAAATTTTTTCACTGTGGGTGGAACTACGAAAGTGCCAAACTAGCGTCCTGAGGGCACGGCCCAGAAGAAACATTTTGTCCCCTGTAAAGTTTTGAACCCATCCTAGAAATAAAACCAAAATTCGTGCGCGGTTTGAATACACTTTTCACCACCCCACATTCAAATATGATGACAATACCAATTAAGAGATTCAGTCCAAGCCAACTATTGTACGAAGTCGCAGTTAGCATTCCGTTAGGCTTAGGCTTAGAGTTAGGATAAAGCTTACGTTTGGGCTCATATATAGTAGGCGGATCCCTATTGTTAACATGGAGTTGAAAAGGCAATTAGCATAGCTTACTAGGCCACGTAGCCTGCAATGGTTAAAGCGAGTTAAGATGTTTTACGCGACACGTCAGTTGCTCGCGAATTTTTTACCCGAGGGAATATCAGCGCCAAATTATTTACGCTCAACCAGCCTTCATTCCTACAGAGCCTGATTTTGTCTTCCGTCATCAGAAAAAAATGCGTATAATTTTCCAATTCTTAAATTATTTTACAATTCTTAAATTCAGCGCTGCAAATACAGACCCGTAGCCAGCTCACCTTGCTAGTGAGGGCTAAAAATTTTTTTGGAGGGGCATTCAATGGTTTTCAATGAGTGACAAGCAAGGATGAACATTCTCTAGGGTGGCAAAGTTTTCTCGGAGGGGGTTGAGCCCCTCCTGCCCCCCTTAGCTACGAACGCCTGGAAATATTGAAAATATTTGTGATTAAACAGAACATTTCAATGAAAGTATTCGTTATTCTTAGAAAAACCAGCGTAGAATAGTTTATATAATTGTTTAAACCATATATATATATGTAGTTTATTATCTCGGAACGCTTACCTGTTGCTGAATCGATACCAGTGCTTAAACTTTCGTTAATTTTGCTCAGCATCAGTTCTCGTAGCGTGGTTCCAGCTTTTTCCTCGGGACCTAAAACAACAAATGACCAATATTTCAACTTGTCGCGTATAATCTCGGCGCCACGGCTTGACATTGTAAGCCATCCCTGGCCTGCAAAATATTGATCCTTTTGTTCAAAATATTGCTATTTTCGCTTTTATCGATGAAACGAAATTTACGCATTGTAAAGTCAATTTTAAACTTTCAACAAATCCAATTTGTTACACTCACTTCAAAGAATTGTATTTTTTGAAATGACACGTTTTAATCTCGAATAATCAGGGGAAGTCTTGAAAAGCTCAAATATACCAAAAAATTCAAACTCAAATCATTTTTGATGAACGCCTTCCGACGGACACATATCCGTAAAGAGCCGCAGCGAATTGCGGAACAAATTTAACTGAAAGGACTAACTTGCGCACACAACTTCACCGCCCGCTCGTATAAACGTCTGAATGTTCATTGTGATAATGAATTGAATTAGTTCGTCGATTGTTTCGTCGCATCTGATTGGATTACCTGAAATTACGCACACTGGAACAGGGGGTGTGACGGGAGTCAGCTGACGCCCCTTAGAATATAATCAGAGAAAAATATGTTACAATTCTGAAATGATTTCTGTTCAATTTCAGTTTCCTCGAAAACAGCCGCGGACACGATAGCCAAGCCCTTATTCGCCTTGTAGATGAAAGTCCGTTGTAACGTATCAACAACGGGCGCAGCAGCTTATCCTAAAATAGGGAGGGGGCACATAAGTGGTTCGGTATAATGACAAAATAAAAACTAACGAACGTACTATTTCACCAAAGCAGTAGAAAGTATCATGCAAAACCCCCTGTATATAATAATTTACCTCCCTTTACACAATTAGAAATTTTAAGCCTAAAATTGTACCCAAATTAAAATTGTACGTTCAATTAAAAAAATAGCCGAAACTCAATCAATATTTGCCTATTCTATCATCTGTATGGCAAGGTTAAACGAGCTTGGAACCAACTTGAGACGAAATTTTCCCCGAAGCCCACTCTGACGTTTGGTACAGTTGAGCCCAAAAAATGTATTGGAAAAATATGCTTCCATGGGCATAAATTTTTATTCCTTAACAGCAGGGTTCCAACCGGAACTAGATTTTGTCGGAAGCGGAATCGGAATCAAGATTTAGTAATTCTATTAAAAGCTTAAAGGTGTACGACTAAACGAAACAAAACAAAACAAGCAAAATCTAACTTCAATCATCTTAAAAACGTATAACCGAACAATCAGAATTCCGGCATCGGAACAGCAGTCAGCCGGAATCGGAAGTCATATTTTGCTGGAATTTTAGCCGAAATCGGAAATCCGATGGAACCCTTCATAACAGCAAAAGATTATTCTAATGCTTGTTAAGTAATTTTCTACTTGTTTGTTGCAAAATTTCAAAAATTTCCTCTGCCGCAATTTCAGAAATGAACATATCCCTGATATTTCAGAAATGAATATATCTCGTCTTATACATCTTGTACGCGCAGCGGTTGGCACGTTTTATGCCACGCAAAATTAAACGGTCCATGTATAGAACAGGGCCGGAACCGTAGTATAAACATATTCCTAAAATAAGCCTAAGCCTAAAGCTTAAACTGACTCTATTATAGCCCCTCCGGAAAACGATCCGGCCCTGTTCTATACATGGGCCAATCGAACTATAGTTGAACATATACTTTTGTTCAAAAGTCGCTTGGATCAAGAGTGCATAATGGTTTCAATAAGAGTGTGCAACTGGGTACATTCTGTGTACAGAACAATGTACCCGGCACGCGTTGCATTTTTCGCTTACCCCCCGACTCACTTTGGGGGGTGTTGAAACTTTGAACTCAGGCAAATACTGTTGCGATACACAGTGCATACACTGTTCGATTATATTCTTGATTTAAGTTTAGCTGAGCTCTGTGTACAGTTGACCCCCTTTAAATAAGGGGTGGGAGTATTGTCAAAACGCAACACGCGATGGTACTTTTTATGCCACGAGTGTTTTTGGAAGTTGCCCAGTCTTATCATCGACTCTTGCTTTGAACAAAACTATTAATGTAATTATGTCTGAAAATGATTTACGGAAATAAGTCATGTCTAAGCAACAAATTAGCGTTGCAAATATCGCAACCAAGTTGACCAGTTTCTTGCTGAAATTACCTTGAATAATGATCCTTCGTATTGACGGTGGAAATGCAGATTTATCGAGCGTTTCGATTGCGTTTTCACTCAAATCGACACTGGTCAACTTGGAGTGTTCTGACCACAGCCCAGCTGGCACAGTCGCAATGCGATTTTGACCAAGATCAATTGAAACCAACTGAACAACACCGTTGAACGCGTCCGAGTCGAGATGAGCAATTTGGTTCGCTCGAAAGCTCAACTCTTCTATGTTCGTCAGCCCGGTCAACATTCGATTTGCTGATTTTTTATTAAATTAATTGCAGTTGTACTTTTGTCTTTTTGACCAATTTCTACGCTCGGGCTTACGCTGAAGCTTAGGCTAACGCGTAGGCTAAGGTTACGGGAAACGTTTATATACCGAAGCCTAAAAGCTTGAGCTTAAAGCCCGCGGCCGCAGCTAGCTCACATTGCTAGGGGGCTAAAAATTTCAGCAAGGGCATACAAAGGTTTTCGATGACTTATACAAGCAAGGTTGAAAATTTTCTAGGGGGTGAGGCAAAATTGTTCCGCGGGGAGTAAGGCAAAATTCTTTTAGAGGGGGCTGAGTTCCTCATGGCCCCACTAGCTACGGGTCAGCATAAGCTCTGATACTTAATAATTTGCGGGAAAGGTAACAAGAGCTGTCGTTTTGCCCACAGACGACGGCAGTTCTCGTACACTCGCCACATATTTAAAGTTAATGTCCACTACAATATTTGTGTCGCTTTTAAAAACAGCGTTAAATTTAAGGTGGGTGGGGGGGCAGGCGACCCTCCTCCCCCCCGAGCGTACATTTTTATGGAACACATTTACTGGGAATTATTTCTTGGGGAGGAACATTTCTTGGGGGGAATCATTTCTTGGGGGGAATCATTTCTTGGGGGGAATCATTTTTGGTGGGAATCATTTCTTGGGGGGAATCATTTCTTGGGGGGAATCATTTCTTGGTTCTTGGGGGGATCGTTTCTTGGGGGGAATCATTTCTTGGTTCTTGGGGGGGGATCGTTTATTGGGGGGAATCATTTCTTGGTTCTTGGGGGAATCGTTTCTGGGGGGGGGGATCGTTTTTGGGGGGAATCAGTTTTTTTGGTGGGAAACATTTCTTGGGGGGGAAACATTTCTTGGGGGAATCATTTTATTGGTTCTTGAGGAATGCGTTCTTGGGGGGGGTATCTTTTCTTGGTTCTTGGGGAATGGTTTCTTGGGGGAGAGTGAGTTTTCTTGGTTCTTGGGGGAATCGTTTCTTGGGGGGGATCGTTTTTGGGGGGAATCATTTCTTGGTGGGAATCATTTCTTGGGGGGAATCATTTCTTGGGGGGAATCATTTCTTGGTTCTTGGGGGGGATCGTTTCTTGGGGGGGGGAATCATTTCTTGGGGGGTGTCATTTCTTGTTGGGGTCAAAATTTTTCTATTAAGCTGAAGAGTCCATGGACCTGCTTTGGCTATAGCCAGAGATAAGTGGATCAGTACAAAACAATTTTAGGAGGGGTATTTATTGTTTCAACACACACAAACTGAGCTAAAACATTTCTAAGGCACTAAAACTACGCTAGGGAGAGCTAGGCTGAGTCCTAGTCGGCTGTATTTGGCTACAGGCCCGGGGCATATGTGAGTAAGCGTAATCCTGTATAAATTTTGAAAAACAGGAAAACGCGGTCTATGTTAAGAATACGGGACGGCCGACTGGAAGACAAGGGGACTGGTGAACTTCGAGAGTGTGAAGCTTAGGCTTAGGCTTATGATTAGGCTTAGGCTTATGATTAGGCTTAGGCTTAGGCTTAGGCTTAGGCTTAGGCTTAGGCTTAGGTTTAGGCTTAGGGTTACGATAAAGCTTACGTTTGGGCTTATATATAGTAAACGGATCCCTATTGTCAACATGAGTTGAAAAGGCAATTAGCATAGCTTACTAGGCCACGTAGCCAGAGATCGACCAGAACATCTTAGCCACCTCTTGACAAATTTAGGCCCGACAGGAAAATTTCAACCCTCGCTTGTAAGTCCTTTGAAAGTCTTGTATGTCTGTCACTCCTGAAGAAACGTTCCCCCCCCCCCAGCAAGGTTAGCTGACTACGGGCGTGCATGAGCTATTCATCATCAACCATATGGCTTAATACTTACTGACTCTCCGAAGAGTATTGTTCTGTAACAATAATACGTTCATTCTGGGAACATTTTCAAACGAATGTTGATCCATTTCATTGATTATGTTATGCTGCAATAAATATGAAATAATGGCTGGGTTTCTAAAATCTTACTTAAGTATTTACTTAAGTTATACTTAAGTAATTATTTAAGTCGCCGACTTAAGTAAATACTTATATTTTCGAGCAAAACCAAAGAAGCGCCAAATAGCGGCCATTGTCATAACAAGAAACTAAAAGTTTTGTTTTATATTAAGGAGTCATCATGAGTCTACAATTTGAATTACACAAAGGTTAGTATGCCTGAGCGGTTAATTTGCAGTATATCAAATTTAGTTAGCGAGTTAAGTATTTACTTAACTTAAGTACGCTTTTAAAAACGGCAAAATAGTTAAGGAATTACTTAGCCCATACTTAAGTACAAAGTTGTACTTAAGTAAGGTTTCGGAACACCAGCCAATGATTACTAGCCAGCGTAGTTGGACACTTGTGAAAAAGTTTGTTTGCTTCTGCGTTGTAACAATGTCCAAAATGCGCATGTGGGTGGTGCGTTTCAGCTTTAATAATATACATGTTACAGGCTTTTCGGGACTACACAAACTCAGCAAATTCGACTCCACCAGAGTCAAATTCGACTCACAGAGCAACTCGGGTGACTCGAATTTGACACTGGCGGAGTTGAATTTGACTCTGACGAAGCCGAATTTGACTCTGGCGGAGTTTGACTCTGACGGAGTCGAATTTGACTCTGGCGGAGTCGAATGACTCCGGCGGAGTCTAATTTGACTCTGGCGGACTCGAAATTTACTCTGGCGGAGTCGAATTGGACTCTGGCAAAGTCGAATTTGACTCAGTTTGTGTAGCCCGCAAAAGACTATTTCGGAGAGAGTCAATTTGACTCACCATTTTTTGCTGTGTACATGGATCTGGGGCGTCTAGCAAGCGAATTTTCCGTTCGAACCAACACGAAACTTAAATTGTTCACCATGACACAGTATTTTAAACATTGTTTTAAGCTTTCCGCTCGCCTCGCTCGCGAATTTATCAACCTTTACTGTAACCGGCTACGCGATTGTGACAAGTTGAAGTAAAATCGATGCTCAATATATATAACCAAGAGTGAATAATAAGAAGAGTGTGCAACTCTTGGGGTACCGCATGGTACAAAAATGTACCACCGGGCGTTGCGATTTTGGCCGACCCCCCGCCCTTGTTCAAGCATCATCCCCTTTTTTATAGGGTCATGAAGATTTGACACTATATCTAATGCGTAAACCATATTCTTCAAACTATTTAGCTAGTATAGTAAAGATATATAGGCTTTTTTTGGAGAGTCAGCCAAAAATGGCAGGCTATTATTGCAGGGTGTCATTTTCTAGACCTGGCCGGTTTCAAGATTTAGGCAACAATTGAGACAGGACAAGTTTTTACATCGCGTGCGCATTATTACTTTGAAACAAAGCGGGGGTCGCTATCACATGAATACACCTAAATTAAACTATACGCGGATCGTGTTTAACGCCGCATACATAAAGTGTCGTGGTTCGCACCGATTGTACCCCCTCTGAACAAGGGGGGGTAGGGCAAAAACGCAACGCGTGTCGGGTACATTCTTGTCTACACAGCAATGTACCGAGTTGCACACTCTTGTAAAGAGTCGTTATCGACTCTTGATATAACTTACCCTTAAATCAATCAGTTGTAAGAACGGAAAATCTTTGAATGTACCAGTGTGAATTTTTGAAATTTCATTTCGATCCAATATCAGTTTATTAACGCGGCTAAGGCCATTAAACGTTCCAGACGGCACCTGAAATTGTACTACACAACACACTAAGCAATCAAACATTAAGAACCAAAAGTATTTTTTTAATAGCGTTTTGCTATCATAGCTATTCATTTTAGAGTTTCTCCACTTACAAAAATGTAGTTTAAAAGATGACGTTTGTTTCATTTTTGACACGATGTCTTATATATTAACGTACATTTCGGATCCGGTTAGCACCCAAGTCAATCATTTCTACGTTCGCGAGAGTACGGAACATATTCGGTTCGAGATTTGCAATTCTGTTGTGCCGCAAATGAAGCGATTTCATCCGTGGAACATTTTGAAATGCCGTTGGTCGAAACGCGATAACTTCGTTGTTGTCCAATCGAACGACTTCCAACCGATGCATGTCAACAAACTGGAGCGGGGCGACTTCGCGAATTGAATTTCGACTCAGATCCAACGCCCGCAACTGTTTCAAGTGACGAATGACCAGCGTCGGAATCGTTGTGAAACAGTTGTCTAAAACAACAAATATACCAATCGTTCAGGATCTCAATTGTGCCTAGCGCTAAATTAAAAATTAATATAAAACCAGTTTTTGAAACGTTTACTTGACAAGTAAAACTGCAGCTTACCTACGCTTAAGCCTAAGTTTGAACTGAAGCCTGCAAGGAAATGAAATGTGTATTTTAATGAACAGCGGAAAAGTACTGCTTTTATATGGTTTAGGCTTAGGAATATGCTTATACTACTGTTACACGCTTTGCTATACATGGACAATTGGTATTCAAAGCTGCCAGAAAATGGACCAATTAAAAATCAAAGCTGCCAGAAAATGGACCAATTGAAATTCAAAGCTGAAAGAAAATGGACCAATTAAAAATCAAAGCTGTCAGAAAATGGACCAATTGAAATTCAAAGCTGCCAAAAAATGAACCAATTGAAATTCAAAGCTGTCAAAAAATGAACCAATTGAAATTCAAAGCTGCCAAAAAATAAACCAATTGAAATTCAAAGCTGCCAGAAAACGGACCAATTGAAATTCAAAGCTGCCAAAAAATGAACCAATTGTAATTCAAAGCTGCCAAAAAATGAACCAATTGTAATTCAAAGCTGCCAGAAAATGGATCAATTGAAATTTAAAGCTGCCACAAAATGGGCCAAAAGACTCCGAAAAAAAACGGTATTATAAAAAGCGCCCTACTTGACAAATCAAGCGACGCGAGCGTTTCTTTGGTTTCTTGCATCACAAGTCCAATCATGTGACATATCCGGTTCCGTGACAAACGTAAGTTGGTCAACATTGGAAACGTTTCAAAGTCATTCGGCAAGACTTGCTCTAAATTGTTGCGCGACAAATCCAAACTGCGCAAATGAACCAAATGATTGAGCACCGGAATGTGGGGCAACGCGTTACCCGGCAACTCGAGTGCTCGCAGTGTCGCTCCTTGGTGCTCGAACGCGTCAGGATCGATCGACGCGACAGACGAGTTGATGAACGCGAGTTTGTTGATTCTCAACGTGCCAAAAACGTTTGGACCCAACGCGAACGCTGCGCTATTGATTAGCGTCAGCTGTTCGATGAGCGTTCCGGCGCCTGAGCCTTGTCGAACCAAATCTTGAAGATCAGCAGAAAGCGTGGTCAAGTTGTTTGTAGTGCAAGCAATTTCTAATCCGCGATCAACGGCGACATTACAGTTGCAGCGATAAATGTGACTGCGTTGATTTGTAATTAATCGCGCAGGGCAAATCGGTGCACCAATCGTTTCTGTATCGGCAATGACGCGAATAATAAAAAGTGACGTCAGTATGACGTAAAGTAACATTTTTGTTGCGTTTAAGTTAAAAAAATATGCTAAAAAACCAGTCGCATGATGAACAGTTCAGGCAAGATAGAAAATCAAAATCAAGACACGAAAAAAGACAATTTATGCTATTTCAGTCAGGAACGTCAATTCTATATCCAGAATTTTCCGGCGGGGGGTAGCGACTGATTTGAAATTTTGTAATTTTAAAACAGCGAGTAAAATATAATTAAACAGAGCCAAAGACCGTTCAATTGCAGTTTTAAATCTTGGTTTATTCGCGTTGTTTGACGTTGAACAATTTAAATATTTGAACCTAACCATATATATATCAGGGTACAACCGGAGGTGAAAAATAACGGTGCCGGGGCCAGGGGTCAACGAAACTTGCCGGACCCGGAGGTGAGGCGGGTTGAACGACAAAAGTGACAATTTTTTCACTTCAGCTTTTTCAATAGATCAAGCTCAAAGACAATAGTGCAAGTGTGTTGAACATTCGGTTGCAGGTTGACGCACATATGTAAACATGTAAATAAACCACTAAACGTGAATTGCAAAGAGCCAAATGTTAAGCGTCAGGATAACTGACAGTGCAGAAATTGCCAAAACAAGCACATTTTGCTGCAAACAAGGATCACTAAACCTGTACAATATTGCAAATTCTGATTGCATATATGCTAATTTGCATAATTTTAAGAAAATTGCACAAGTTTAGCTTGCGTCACCGCTCGCACTTAAAACTTCTAATACACGGATTTACGTTGGAAGCGGATTGCCGTGAGATTTGTTGCTTGTATGTTTGCAACTTTTGCACATGTAAAGAACATGGGCGGAACGTTTTTCTGCGGGACTAGAAAAGAGTAAGCTTAAGCTTTAGACTAATTTTTTGCTTGGCTTAGGCTTAGCCTTAGACTTAGGAATATGCTCATTCTTAAACTTAGGCTTAGGCTTTAAAGAGTAATTGACTCAGCAGCCAACATGAATTTCGGTAATTATACAAACACGGTCAAAAAAAATACGCTACACAGTCTATTCCAGAGAATGAGTGGAATCACTTAGTCTGAGTTAGGACTATCAGAACTCAGAATTTTGAATTGATTCGATTCATTCTGAGCTAATGAATCAACTCACACATAGTCAACTCAAGTCAGAGTGAGAATCAACTCAATTCAGAGTGAGTTAATGTTTACTGATATTAATTCAGAAATAACCAACTCGCTAGCTGAATTAATTAATCAACTCATCGAAATTTGCAGTGTACAAGGAGCTGGTTTGTTGAAATGAAATTCTAGGACTAAGTTATTAAGTTATTTGCTTTTCCGCTCGCGATAGCTAAACATTTGGCTTTCGGTCAAATGACTTGTTCCATAAATTACAGCGTAAAATGACGATAAACGTGTCATTTGATTTGTATGTTAGTTTTTTCGAACCAGCCAATCGGTGTGCATTAATTTTTTCGCTGCCAATCAGGTTCCATTTGATGATTTTCTATTTGTTCAATTTCTGATATTAGCATTTTGATGTTTTATATTGTCAAAATCAGCAAAATTGATACAGAAGTAGGGCAAATCAAACGCGAACAATTTGCTGAATTTCGAATATCACCATGCGCTGGTTATAGAGTTACAGGAGGTATCATCAACTGGTGATAGGTGCTACAGACATTTGAGAATACGGACTTTTATTTTCAACAATTTATAGGTGAAAAATTTCGGCCAATGTGAAGACCAAAACTGGAACAGTATTATAAGTATATTCCTAAGCCCAAACCTTAAAACCTAAGCGTAAAAATGACCATATTCCTAAGCCTAACCCTAAGCCTAAGCCAAGCAAATAAATTAGTGTAAAACGTAAGCTTATTCTATTGCAGTCCCACATAAAAACGTTCCGCCAGTGATATTTACATGGGCCAAAATGTCGAACAATTCTTGACACCTATTGGATGGAAAAAATTCTGAAAGTTTAACAGCACAATGTTGAATATTGTGGTTTACTTGTTGTGCTGACGCGTAGCCGAAAATTATAGGCAAACTGAACAACTGAAACTTGCAGCTGCAATTGTTAGCAAACCAGCCACTGCTAATACAATTAATTCTACTTGCGAACATTTTCACAAAGAATTAATTAATCACATTGCAAACGTTGTATTAATATGAATAAATTGCAACTGCAAGTTGCATTAAAATGAATTTTGAACCAAAAATTGCACTTGGTAAGTTAAAATATGGAAAAAACGTTCACGTGTTAAGAAGACTTTAGCCGAAATTTTTTCCACACCTGAAAACAGTTTTAAATCGTGCATTTTCCATTTAATGCCCGCAGATGCCTCCATTGACCCTGTCAGCGTTCGCTGCAGTTTGCAAAATATCGAAAAATATAAATATTTCAATTTCACATTATTGCATAAAATTCAAAATGTGAACTGAATTATTAATTTACGATGTGCTGAGCAGGGAAAGTTTTTAAATTGACCAATCAAAATAAAAATGCAATTAATTGAATTGATCTGGCATCGCACAATAAATTAATTGCATCATTCACATCGAATTGCAACTGCATAAACTTCAAAGCTGTTTTGTTCGTGTCAACCTTTGCATCAAAAACTTGCACGTGTAAATTCTGCTTAAACCAATTTTTGCACACCATCCTCTAGCTTACAAGTCCAAGTCTTTAACTTAGACTTAGGCTTAAGCTCATGTTAAGCTTAGGTGAACGCTTGCAACAGATTTACGCTTACATTTGCATCAACATTACACATCGTTTGCATTTATCGCACGTCACGTAAATTGCAACCAGTACTCGATTATTGATGCAGCAATAATGACTGCAATTTCAAACTGGACGTTGCGAAGCTTACAAAGGCACACAAGCATTATGATATATATACTCGAATTCATCATAAAATCCTGCCCATTGTGCTTACAACTTTGCCACAATTCTGGTTCTGAAAATATTATTGTAGACGCCAGTTTTCCAGCATCTTCAATATTTGGTTTGCTTTATGCAAATAGGCAAGAAGCTAGCAATATATTGCTATTTGTTTTGATTGCCAAAAACATTTGGGTATAAGTTTGAACAGCTAATTTGTTCTATATTTACCGTAAGTAGGCTTCCACAGGTAGGCGGGGGTTTATAGGGCAAACACCCCTCGATCTAGTTTTGGTTCAGGGTTTTGGGTTCGAGTTGCCAAAAATCACTCTACTTAAAATACTGTAGTTAAATTTTACTAACTTTTTTTTAAGTATATGTGTAGTAAATATTGAGTAAATCTTTGCTTAAATAAAGTAAAAAAACCTACTGCTGTCACTTCCTTATTTAGTAAATGTAAAGCTAAAAATTTTGTGTTTGCTTGAAATTAAGTAAAACTTTGCCAAGCACCATAGTAAGTAAAACCGGCACTTAATTCGGCAACAGTTTTACTTAATTTTAAGTAGATTTTTTTAGTGTATGCAACTCGGTTTCGAAATTTTTACAGGCCAAATTATCTCTTTGTGGGATAAATGCACCAGACCAGGCGCACTCGCGGATCGTAAAATTTTTGATGTTGGAGACCGCGCGATAATGAAAAAAAGCTCGAGACCGAGATGTCAAACGCAATTTTTGTTACAAAATAAATCGTTAATACAACATTTTGGTTTTGATTCACATTGTACGGCCTGCAATTGGTTGTATTCCCTTGAATCGTCCAATGACAGTAAGTTTAAGACTTGCAATGTTTACTGTTTCAACTGATCAAACCAATTATCAAATAGCTACTAAACTTTTTGTGAACCAAAACAACCAATCGCGGATCATGACGTCACCACCGCAGATTCTGATTTGTGGTCTGGGCGTCCAGAGTCTGATTTGTGTTCTGGACGTCCAAGCTGCCTGGAGAGGATTTTCGATTGGACATTTGGGTATTTGCAGAATTTTAGCTTTAAATATGGTTTATCATTTTATCATCTTGTTTCTTTTACCGTCGGCAGTGGCAACAAGTGCCCTCGGGTCGCCGATGTGCCCGCCAAGATTGATAACCAATCCAAACAGCAACGTCTACCGATGCAGTTGTGGCGTAGTTGTCAACCGAGGCCTTGACGTTGTATGCACAACGAACAACTTAACCGCTTTGTCGTCAGATTTACAAGAAATGATTCGCCAAACCTCTGGTACTGGAACTGTGATCGACCATTTGACGCTGACCAATAGCGCAACGTTTGAACTGGGTCCAAACGTTTTTGGCACGTTACGAATCAACAAACTCGCGTTTGTCAACTCGTCGCTGGTGGCAATTGATCCGAACGCTTTTCAAGGTACTTGTTCACTCTCAGTCTAAGTAGTAACCGGTATTGCCAGATGTTTTAACAGCTGAAAAAGTGGGTTACAGGTGATTTCGAACAAGCACATGCCCGTAGCCTGCTCACCTTGCTAGGGGGAGGCTAAAAAATTTTCAAGAGGGGCGTTCAAGGGTTTTGAATGGCTTGCAAGCAAAGTTTCAAATTTTCTAGAGGGGGCAAAATTTTTCCAGGTAGGGCTGGCCTCCCTACCCTCCCTCGGGGCTACACGGGCGCGAACTAGCGGTCTTTGCGTTCCGAGACAAGTGTTTTACCACTGCGCTACGTAGCTCGCCGCTCCTACTACCTTTATTGTCGAGTTATATGTGTCGACCGTATGTGGCCGGCTAGCATACATACAGCAATTTTTCATTTTCCCCTAAACAGTAGTGGTAATTTTACTGAAGGCATACGATTTTACACCATATTTATTGTTTAATTTTTAGACCAATGTAAAGGACAGGGGCGCGGAACAGTATTATAAGCATATTTCTAACCCTAAGCCTAAGCCTAAAGCCTAAGCCCAAGCGTAAGAATGAGTTTATTCCTAAGCCTAAGCCTGAGTCATGCAAAAAATTAGTCTAAAGCTTAAGCTTATTCTATTCAAGTCTCACAGAAAAACGTTCGGCCCCTGATATTTACATGAGCCAATTTTTATAACCAAACTCGAGCTTTAGGCTTAGGCTGCTAAACCAAGTATTATTGTGCACTCAATCCGACAAGCACGCTCTACTAACATTTTGACTCTCATCCACAGAATTTTATCTAAAACCTGCTTTGTGCGATATTCGTCACTCGCGTCATTTATGATGCAATTACATTTGGGTTGAGCTAAATTAAGTAATTGACTCCCAAACATAAAATTACCATTTTAGGCTCATTGACAACAAGCTCTGTACGAATGAAGGCATTTTCAGACAGTGTTTTTGCACACCCTAAACTATAATAACCCAGGGCTAAATTTAAAAATTGGAGCCTAAACAGCAAGCCCGTAGCCAGCTCACCTTGCTAAGAGTATAAAATTTTTTTCAGGAGGGGTATACAAGGGATTTCAACGACTTACCAACATGGTTGAAAATTTTCTAACGAAGCCAAAGTTTTTCCAAGGGAGCTGAGCCACACTGCCCTTCTCCCCCTGGCTACGAGCCCGAACCCCCGCCCTAAACCTGGACCTATTTTAGTAATCCGGTAATTATGTCTGTGAAGGGACACCTTTTTACCAAGGTTTTTGGCCGGAAAAAAATTGCCGGAAAAAACGTATTTTTTTCATTTTTTCCGTTTTTTCTGGGAAAAAATAGAAAAAATTCTTTTTTTCCGGTCATAATTTTTTGCGGAAATAAACAACCCTTCTTTTACTGAAAGAAAGTAAAAACAATAAATTCTTTGTTTTTCAAGGTCAAGGTGCCACACTGCGACTGTTGGATTTGTCCGGAAACGCGCTTCATCGCGTGCCGCTACTCAGCGATTTGGTGCATTTGAAGGCACTCGATCTGTCATCGAATAATCTTGACACAATTTTGGCGACCGATTTTGAGCCGTATCCAATGCTTGAAAATTTACGCCTCGCTCGAAACAGAATTTGCTCGCTGGTGTTACCGGTATTGCTTGAAATCAAAGAAACCATCGCCACATTGGATTTGTCAAGTAAGGATGACACAGGACAACAGTGTAAATTTCAGTGAGTTGATTTTAACTCAGAACGAGTTCAATCTACTCAGAGGTTTGAGCCAGGCACGCAGCCAGCCTTCCTTGCGGAGGGGGGGCGCTAAAAATGTTTCAGGAGGGGCATTCAAGCGTTTTAATGAGGTACAAATAAGGTTGAAAATATTCTAGGGGGGACAAAATTTTTAAAGGGGGGAGCGGCTGAGCCCCCCTGCCCTCCTTGGCTACGGGCCCGGTCCGAGCTTCGAATTAGGTCTTTCAGAAATTACAATTCTGAATTGATTGAACTCATTCTGATATAATTAATCAACTAACCCAGAATTAAATTTGCTCAGAGTGAGTTAATGTTTACTGTTATTAATTCAGAAATAACCACAAATTGAGCTCTTAATTCTTTCTGAGCTCATTAATCGACTCATCGAAATATACCGAGAACGTGCCATGTTGTCCTCCTTTAGTTAGCATTCCCACTACTGTAGTTACCTGAATATGAAGGGGTAACAAGATGGAAGTCCTCATTTTGGGTGCCAATCAAAACGAACCTGAATACCCGTAATTATGGTCCGTTAGAAGATTTAGTCCGTAAGTCATTATTCGAGTCCATAAAAAAGCCAAAGCAGAAGAAGAATTACTAGGCTGCTCAAATATGTAACAGACACTCGAGACAACCGCATAAACTTTATCAAATCCAGAAAATAATTTAACGAGCAAGGCGATCACAAAATTGCTTCGAAGCAAGTTAGTTATACTCGAAATGAAAATAACAAGGGTGTTAGCTCCAACTAACACGAGGTAAATTAAAAATAAATAACAGTCCGTAACTGAATAACAGACAGAGAACGTACATTTTGGAGAGTTAAAATTATAAATATCAGTCACCTCTCTTGTTCGGGTCACCCCACGACTTTTCACGTTAAAAATAAATAACAGTCCGTAACTGAATAACAGACAGAGAAAGTACATTCTGGAGAGTTAAATACATATCAGTCTCCTCTCTGGCTCGGGTCACTCGACTACTTTTCACGGTGGCGCTATTCCCTTTTTGCTATTTCAGTCCCGTCCTGCGACGTCCAATTGCGTACGGGAATTGCCATAGTACCATTCGTAAAACCAAATTGACAAAACATCCGTATCCTGTTTCCATTACTCAATTTAATCCCTTTATATCTTATTGCTTTTGAAACGGATATAATTTGTTGAATTTGGTGCCACACGATTCACAGCAATACTGAAATCTCTGTTAAACGCAGCGCTAGTATACGCCTACCGCTGCACGCCACCAATTAGATTTGGCCATTATTTTGTTAGCAACACATAGCGGCGTGCGACGGCGTGCGCCCCCCCTCGCAGCGATCGGCCCAGTAAAGTATAGCGCAACACTAAACTTTAAATATATTACTCAAAATGTCTTGTTTTTTTATTTGAAAGCCTATGTTT
>JASANG010000824.1:0-20671 GCA_030248215.1 Enoplolaimus lenunculus
ATTTACTCGTTTGTTTCTGAAAATATATTTTGCATTCATTGGCAGATGCGGAAATTTGTTTAGAGAAAAATTGCGCGATTTATAATAATGAAAAACCTCGCGAGCGAAACGAACAAGAAGTCGAACGCAATTTCAGTACTAAATTTTGGTTTTGATAAATTTTGGAAGCCATTGATGAGGTTTCCATCCTTTGAATTCGCCAGCTTCATTTAAACCAAAATACGTTTTATAAAACGTTTAATTATTGTGTTTCAAGCATACTTTGGGTTCCTGAATATGTATTTTTTTGGATTTCGGGCGGTGTTCAATTTTGATTTGTTCAAAAAATTTTATTAAATTCGAAAATGAAAAAATATTTTACAATCACCGGCTTGAAAATGCTAAGGTGAGTTTGGCAAGTGACTTAAGCAGATTTCAGTTTGGTTTGCCAAATATCGTTGTTTTTGCAGTCCTGAACAATAAAAAATGGATGTTGATTCCAACAAACGGAAGTTCAGTGCGCGAAATTTAATCTTAAAGTAAAAACTTCCCTCAGGAATATTTTGCTGTGCTGGCAGTGTGTAACATTACGAATTTCCGATATTTTTGCTGTATGCTGACACACGACAAGTATAGCGCAATCTTTACCGGATATCCGTTTTCAATAAAATTTAGTATCCGTTTCCGATGTTTTAATGCTATCCGATTCTATTTCCGACATATTTATCGCCCGGTTACTACCTGCATGAGATTATGTCAGTCACACGTTACTAAAAGCACTCTGCGCACGAGCAACGTCCTACAGTATAGTTAGCTAAATAAATGTCCGCCGCTACTTGAACAGTAAAAGCGGACATTTCGATACCGTTGTTCTGAGGGAAAAATGTCCGCATAGCTATCAATATTTCTAATGTATGTCCGGTACAGTGTTTTTATGCGACTTATACAATACTAAATTTTTCAAATTGATTAAAGTAGCATTATGTTTTAGCTGACGTAAAACGCATCTTTGGTGCTCTAAATTGAGATGTCAGCATTTAAGATTGAAAAATCCAAAACATTAGTGTAGCCAAGTACATTAAAAATTCGATCATTTTTGAGGCCTGACGCCAAATATACCCCAGTCCAGCTCAGAACTGAACTTTTACAAACATTTTAAATGATTTCGCGCATATTAGCTACTTTTAAAATTTGTGGCATATGTAAGAACTAACATTTAAAAGTTTAGCTAGCAACACCGTTATTGCCACATAAATTTTGTCCGCACACCGTTGCGCTGAACTCATAAATGTCCTCTTATTAGCTATGTAGCCAGTGGACAAAACGTAGGACTGATAGACGGTATGGACGTCCATACCGTTCCAGCAGAACAGAGTGGACTTTATTTGTGCGCAACCTACAAACGGTAACGTGTGAGTGACATTATATTCTCATTAAATATAAGCAGGCGATTTTTCCGTTCAAAGTGTAAACCGACAATATCACACAGTAGCCGGATATCCGTTTCCCGTACGGATCAATATTCGTTTCCGGTATTTGAATCAGTATCCGTTTACGGTATACATCCTTTGTGTTTACTTCCATGCATACGACCATTTTCTCATGGATATATTAGATGGGCTGTTTTCAAGCAGAATCGTTAGTTGTGCCGGTTGGTACAAACTGTGTCTGTGTTTGCTGATTAAATATTAAAATGATTTCAAGGTGTCGATATCAAGTCTTGTCTTAAGCTCAAATTGTATCTACGTTTTATTCAACGTTTCTTGCCAATTGTTTTAACACTTTTCTGTAGGCTCTCGCAGATTAATTGCAGTGGCGGAACTAAAAATTTCTGATCGGGCGCTGCGGGATAAATGAACAAAACTTGCGAGCAATAAACCAATCGGAATTTTAGCATTAAATCTTAACACAAAATTTCGATTTCGATGTCTGTACATTTCGTTGGATCCGCAAGCAACGAATATCATAGGATACGTTTAAAATAAGCCGAATGTTCTTCGAAAAAACGCTTTGCAAATATTTCGGCATAAAATTGAACATTTTCTGATTCCAGCCGGAAGGTTGGCAGACCATTTCACCTTTATAACGAACCCCTGCATGGACCAGCTGTAAAATGTTTTTCTCATAGAATGACAATTGCATTAATAGATATCGAGTCATATCTACTAAAATTTTTGAATAAACGAGGAAAATGTACTTTCTAATGTGGGTTCACCTTATAACCGGGGCAATTTGGGACATGTTTTGTCCCTATTAAACTGTCGGCTAACATTTTGTCTGCTTATAGACCTCATAGCGTATTCAAAAACTATATTTGTCTGCTATTATCATGTATAGGTCACCTTTTGTTCTTCAATATCATATGATATATTTTCAAATGTCTGCATACTTGAGGTAACATACCCAAATTGTCCTGTTGAATATCATATGATACTAGAATTTGAAATTTGAATTTTTGAATTTTGAAGCTATGGTTGTAAGCGATTTTGTGTCGGATACGTTTTGCAGTCGTGTATTTGGTATTTAAAGCACATTTGTGCCGCTGCCGTCAAAACTTTTCACTCATTTATTAATATCCAAACGTTACACAGTCCCGCTAAATATCACATGAAATTCGTTAACCGAAAATAATTTCTGTCTAAAATTTGAACCCAAACTGACACAAAGGATTCTAAATTAACACTTTTTACTCTATTAAAAATTGACTCTAAATGTGTCACTTAGCACCGGTTTGAACTACACCGAACGCTGCAACGCCAGGGGAGGCCATGGCAGAACCGTCGCATAACCGACATTTTCGCGACTCTTTTTTCCGGGTTGAAAGACAACATTTGAAGAATTTTATGTTTAGAATATTTCTTTGTGTCCCCTGTGTAAATATATCTCCTGCCCCCTCCTGCTAACAATTCTTGGTTGCAAACATGGCTGATGACTGGATAGCGGTAATTCATACAGAATATGAAATTTTCTGAAAAGTTGCTTTAAATCATTCACTGTGGACAATGAATGGATACACATACAACTGCAAAGGCAGTTGATATGACTGATGTGGATTGGGATCCCCAAGCATCTCGAATGTGACGCCTTTTATACAAAGGCAGTTGCCTCCAGCGGTGTATCTTTCAAGAAAATGCCTCAGCCACCTGAGTACACGGATACCGCCAGCATTTTAGGCTTTGGGGTGTAATGGATGTTTTTGAACGAACCGAATACGTTACTGTGCGACACAATAAACCGCAATGTTTCTTACTCTGTACAAATAAAAACGCTTCAGAAACGACGCCGCTCATGGGCAGGCGACATCTCCGATGATTTTATAAAAGTGATTTCACTGCTAAGAGGCTGTTAGGACATACGGCAACCGGTGACAGTAACCACAACCCATCTGACCAGTTGTTTCTAGAAAAAAAAAAGAAAAGGCTAATTTTAGCCCTCCGTGGAAGGTTTGAAATTCGATTGTAAGTCACTTGCAATTTTAGAATGTGACTCCTAAAGTTTATTAGCCATCATCCCGTGGAATTGTATCCAAGGAAGGGAAGCGCAGGGGGTCACAGCTATCCTGAAAAAGTTTTGCCCTCCATAGAAAGTATTTCAAACTGGTTTGAAAGTCAACGAAAACTCTTGTATGCCCCTCCTGAAAAATTGTTAGCCACTGTAGTCAAGGTGAGCCGGCTACGGACCTGTCACCCCGCCGATAAAATGAGCTGACTCACAATATTAAAATTGCTTTGAAGAAAAGTCCGGTCCCGTGAGAAAGATGGCAACAGATAAGACTGTCTTCGGCCTCTGTGTTGCAACTCAGATTGCGCTGGCATGTAATTTTGCAAATTCAATTAGATTGTGTCTGTTGTAAATTTAGGCAAAGGCAAGTGAAACCGCAACAATTTCTGTCGAACGACCGGATTTCGAGAATTTTAAAGGCCAAACGGGTAAGAAAAGTTGGTCTCCGTATACGAGAATGGGCCTGGAAGCCAAATTTTAATAAAAGTCGGAGGGGGTCAAAAACAAGACAGCATTGGCGTCTTACTCAAAAAAGGGGCTGACCATAAAATTAGAAGATATTTGCGTAAGAAAAAGCATAAAACTTCAGTTGCGCTTTCAAATGTCTGATACGAAATGTTACTTTACTTGGTTTAAAATTATAGGACCACAGTTTGCAACTAAAGAAACAACGTTGAAATGTCAAAGAGGGAAACCGGGTTTCAAAACTACAAAAACAGACGATTTACAGAGCGAGCGACGACAATTTGAAATTAGGGAATGACTGTTTGTCGCAATGAAAACTATTTGACAGACTTCAGTTATAGTTTTCCTACTGGTTTTGTTGAGCTGCAACAATAAAATGGCGAAAGGCACCGCCGTTTCTTACGGTCATTTTTGCCGCAGCCCACAATTTTGCATTTTTCGAAAATGTTCTTGTTCCCGTCGCCTTGTATATCTTCTTTCTTCATTTATTGTAAGTTGCAAGTTGCGGGAGGGCATTCACTAAGCATGACGGCCTTCCAACTTGGCGTGTTTACCATTTGAATGAAACGTTTCCAAAAGTTGATGCCACCACGCGGAAGGCAGTGACATTTAAACATGGCCCAAGCTGAAAATTGACGCAGATGTGTGCGTGTGACGGTTTTAAAAGTCAAGAAACGATTTAATTTCATTTTGCCCAAATTATAATAAAATCAACGAAACGCACATCATTGTTGGCACTGAATGTATCAGGGTGCAAAGACTGAAGTGGGGCTTGTGGTCACGGGAGTGGACTAAAATTTCTCGTTATGCGAAATGGGTTTACACAACTGCAGGCCGGACCAGTTTCATCTCTGTCACGACGTATTAAATACATTTAATTCTTACCGGATATTTTGTGAAATCCCATACAGAATTTATAAAAAGGATAATCATTGTGTTTTCGTTTCTTTACTTTCAAACCAGTCATAGTTTGAGCAATGAACCGGAACGTTTACAATGGCTGATAAGGGGAGCGGAATGTATCATTTTTCTGAAAATATCTGTCAATTCTGTCAAAAAGCAGTTTTACTTTCTGTCGACAATAACCTGCAGAGGTCAAAAAATTTCTTGTTCGTAGAAAACAAATTCTGGCTTCGCTCCTGATCCTGAGCCTGTGTCAGGTACACAACTGCTTCCCACAAAACGGCATCATTGCTGGCAGAGAAGTTTCACAGAATCCAGTTTGTATTTATGTAATAATTTGTATAAATTTATAGCTGCACCAGGTTTTATGATATTGTAGAAAGTTAAAAATTAGATTGATTTGTACGACAAAAATATAATCGCCAAAATGCTAAAATATCGTTGGGCAGAACACCTGATTGGATGTAATAAGCCTAATTGACTTTGAAGCAAATGTTGACATTTGGTCATGTTTTGCCTGATTATTTGTCTCGATTGAAATATCAGTGTTGGCAGTTGTACACAAGCTGAAATATATTCCGTACTAGAAGGATTTCTTATGAAATGGTAATGTTTGGTTTAGGACCGTAGCCATCTCATCCTGGCATGACATTCAAAACCAATTTTAGAAACGACATTCAGTTAGAATAATAAGCTTACAAGCGGGCGTTAACCTTTCAAAACAAAGCCAACATTTCGCCAGGGTGGACTGGCCTGCTCGCCCCTTTCTGGCTACTGGCTGGTGCAGTGTATATGACTTGTATGAGTTAAACAGGAGAACTACTAAAATGTAGAAATACTCCTGTAAACAAAGCTGAGAGAGATGATGCTTGGATCTAAGCTCCTGCCAGGATCCATCACTTCTTAGAGACTTTGACTAAGCCGAAAACTAAAGTGATTCTAAACAAAATATCGCTTTTTAATGCCGCCGCATCATTCGTTTGTTCTTTTTTTCTTAAGAATTCTAAACAGTTTTGAAACGAGAGTTTTTCAATCGTGTGAAGTGTTTTTGTCTTTGCAATGCAACGCAATTTTTAGGAATTTCCATTTAAACAAATTTTTCGGTTTGAAAACAGCTTTAAAGTATTTTAATGCATTTCAAAATTCACACAAAAGTTCATCTTCAGTTCTAAATTTGTTATCCACAATTAAAAAAAGTTGTTGGAATCCTGTTTTTAGACGAAATTGAAACTGGCCGATCAGCTGTACATTTATTCGTTTATTCACGGGCGAATGTGATGCGCTGTTAGAATTTTTTCAAATAATCAACTGAATACTTTTCTTATTCAAATGTCAGATTAAAGACAATGGATTATTAGAGAAAATTTACAAGAATCTGATGTGTTGAACCTGTTCCAGGGAGTAAAATTGCTCATTTAAAGGTTAACTCCAATAATAATAGTAATATATCAAACAGTACAAATATTAATGTAAATGAGTTGATAATTGAGTAATTGTGGAATGGCATCATCACTCGAGCATAAATCAGTCAGTTTGGTGTCAATTCACCTGCTGAGCTGACGCTGTTTCATCCGCCAAGTTTCAATGGAATCATCTCAGGTGTCGTTGCTTCGTACGCCGGTTTGTAATTTTTAATTTTGTTCATCGGAAAATTTGTTTTACTTTTTTGAAATTAAATTATTTCTCTTGTAAAGTTTACGACGATTCTAATCTTGACATCGTCTTTAGTTGTTTTAGGCTTTGTTGGCGTAGAAATTAACTCAGATTTATGATTGATGATATGGTTAAGCGTGGATTTTAGATGAAAGGATCCAAAGGTTTGAGTGACGTCAGTCGATGGACAATATTCAGTTTGTTGGAACCGGAATTTGTTGACAATACCCGCATGGCAGTTGTATTTGGCAGTTCTGCGAATGAAGCCGTTCTTGTGTCCAAAGATGACAAAGTCTATGGAATTGGAAGCAACACGAATAGTTGTTTAGGTAATTTAGCAATTGCGCTAATAATTGATGCCGTCGCTAGTTCATACCTGAAAAGCTAAAAAGGGTTTCAAATGACTTGAAAGCAAAATGTTATCGCCACTTGATTATAGAAATTAATACTCGAATGCGAAGGGTCTGAGTTGTGCAGATTTTGTACTGCGTATACGCGTAGTAACTGTTAAACATTGCGCATTGTGTATATTTTTGCGTAGACAGTTTGAGTTTGCGCTAATTTCACTCCAAGTATTCTACTCTAAATGACAACGGAATAAACGTGTAGAGCATGGCTTTGTTTGTATATAGCATGTTTATAGGCTGTTAGAATGCGATTAAAATACCAGTTTTCTGCAATCAAGCGCTCAGTCCAACATATTTGACAGGACTGAAAACTAATTGAGGAACACGTAGGCTTCAATAGATTTCAAAAAAGTCAAAAAGTTATCATGCAAAAATTTTCAGGTTGGCTGAGAATACTCGTACCCTGGGCTTTGGGTTCCGTTTGCTGCCACTCTTTGCGATATGCTCGAAACTTTTAAAATTGCAAATTTTATATAACTTTTCGAAATTTCTCTTCACAACTTAAAGAACAGCTTAATTAAACTTTAATTTTTTTGTTTAATTGAAACTTATATGAATGGACGGACAAACTAAAGTAGAATTAAATGTTACCTTAAACTAACGTACTTTTAAGTTTCACTCAGTTTAAATTAAGCTTAGTTTTGATTAAATTTTGTATATCATGGAATTAAGTTTAGCTGAAACAATTAAGAATATGTAATACTTTAATCGAGTTTAAGTGTAACCTACATGTGAGTTCAGTTCTGGAAACTCAGATTAATACTTCTAGAGTAGCTTAAGCTTAAATCGAGTTAGTTTTAAGCTTTTACGGAGTATTGTGTTCGTAGGATGTCAATAATATGTGTGCAAATTACCAAATTTATTCAACATAGAGACATGTCATACTTCTAAACCACCAGCAGAGTCGGGATTAGCGTATCCACGACTTCCGTCGCCTGTGAAATGGGGCCTTTTGTTGATATTAACCAAACGTCAGGCTGTTACACAAAAACGGAAGGCAAATACTCTCATTAAATATTGCGATTGAAAACTTGCGAGGAACGCAAGCGAAAAACCAAATAAGCAGGGGCGTCTACAAAGGGGGAAAAGGAGAAATATTTCCCGAAATTTATAGAAAGACTGGGAAAAAGAATACTTTTACAAGCTGTTGAATAACCGGCAGAGGTCAAATTTGTCTTTTTCACTGCGTTCGCTCATAAATACATTTTAGATACGCACATGCTGGCTGGCAAATTTTACTTTTCAGTAGATCCTCTGCTAATCTGATTCTGTGTGCCTTTGGTACATAAACAAAATACTGATTTAACAATGTGCAGTCAGCTGGGTTCAGCTGTGAAATAAATTTCATCAAAATCTTAGACGTTAAATTTCAAATTCCATTGCTGTAAAAATAAAATAACGAAACCGGACTGATTAACGAAACGGCCGTTGTAACGAAAATCCCGTCAGTCGTAATTTTTGGAATGAATAACTCTTTTATGTGTGGCTGGATTCACATTCTGATAAAAATGAGATAAAAATGGGAAGATGGGCAGAATGACATGTTTTCAAAAATAACGGGTAATTGCGCTTATGCTCTCACCAATGCTTCAAAACAACAATTACTGCAAAACATCAGGAATTTACGTTGAGTAAACTACATCAGCTATGAGGAAGGAATAAGCGTCATGCTTCCACATACGAACCCACGTGAACGTGTGGCTTGAGCTTAAACATAATCTTTCTGATTCAATCAACTTTTATTATGAAATTTAATTGGTTAAAAATGTATTGGCATTTGGATCATTTTGATGGAATAAAAACTTGCGGATCTCATTCGACAACGCAAAACAAAGTACAATCAATGACTGCTTTGGTCGTTCAGTCCAACCATGGGAAAAATCTATCGAATGGCTTAAGCGCAGGAAAATTACGCATCTAAAGTGGTTTGGGCGTGGGAAAATCAAGCATCTCAATCAGATTTTATTTATTTATTTTTAGGTTATTATTTTATTTTGTTTTTTAGTAAAACGTATTGTTTTCAGGCATTAACGGTCGAAATAGCTGTTTAGGTATGTAGTGTTGCTAGCAAACGCACGTATTCGTCACTCATTTTTCCGCTATTTTCACTATTTTCACGCTTTATGTCTTAGTTTTATTTCTAGCCTCTCCGGCTAAAACCTTTTCAATGTTGTTTTCACAGTGTGCGGTTTTTAGTCAGTAGCGTCTGGGGGGGTTGGAGCATCGCGTCATAAAACCCAGCATTCTGATTGGTTGGACGACTGTCCATTCCTTTTATGGACAAAAGTATGCAACTTTTTCACTTTGCATAAAATTTACTGTCGTTCGGTGCTTTTTGCCAAATCCTCAAGATGAACTCCGAGCTTTGATATTGAGGACTCTCCTCGTTCAGAAAATTTGTATTCCCAACACCGACAGATGCAAATGGCCTCTGAACAGGGATCAAACCGAAATCTCGTATTATGATTTACTGCGAAATATCGGTTGTCTTCTGGTTCCCAACTGCTTTAAAAACTTTTGTTGTTCCCCGACCTTTTGCCAGAAATGACTGCGTAGGCGATGGCACTTGCTTTGCTTTGTTATTTTTTCTTTTTTCTCTCTTTATTTTACACTTTTAGGTTTTTATATCTGTTAGTTTTTGTGTACTTTTATCTTTCAACTGTGGTTTCCTGGGCTTTATTTCTAGTGTCGGATCATCGAATTTCTGAGAGTTGTGTGGATTGAAATTTTACAATACTTAAAAGCGATTGTTGCAATATATTCGGTGTCATGAGCGGTCTGTCATTTCGCAAGAAATGCTAAGTGGAAATCAGAAACGTTTGTTTCAAACTCGAATTTATACGGTTATCCAGGGCATCGATTACTGTGTGGGCGACCAGACATTTACCCAAATCCATTGGATACTTGACGAAATATATACCTTTCAATGATGTCGTTGTATTGATTACGTATCAAGAATGGACTACAAACGGTCCATGCTGCTAAATTTAAACCAATCACGTTTGTGCTGCATTTATTCCGTTAGTCGTCCAATTGTAACCAATCAGAAACGTTGTTGAGGTGTCGCGTTGCCCATGCCGTAATTTCTGCCCTGTCAATCCGTATCGGTGAAATGGCAGTGGCTGAATCACATCGTTGCCATTGCTGCTGAAGCCATTTTGATGATATGCTGAATTAGTGAAGTGACTGCGATGTATTGGAAATTTGAATGTTATTGGTGGTACAATCATTTAACTTTGTGTTTCAACTTTATTGAAACAAATCAGTTAAAATAGCACGTGCTTGTAACAGCATTTTGTGCCTATAAAAACTAGATCTCTTATGTAACATGAAATCCACAGCCGTTGGAAACAAGGCGGTCCTAATCTGCCCTAATATTTGAACGATGTTTAGCCAAAGTGCTGTATATTATAAATAGTATATTTCATCAAAACTATGAGCTTCTTGTGAATTTATGACTCTAAACATTGTGTTCCAATTTTGATAATAAATGTCATTGAATGAGATTAACCTTGAATTGAACAAAATTCCATTTCTTTCTTATCCACATATCTTTTAATTCGTTCATTTATAATTTAGATTTTTTCAGGCGTCGGCAACGGACAAAGTTCACTTGAACCTGTCGTTGTTGACTCAATGTGTGACCGCGGTGTGATTAGTCTGGCGTACGGATGCGGACCTCATATTTTAGCCCTTACCGAACAGGGCGAAGTATTCTCTTGGGGACACAACGGCCATGGCCAACTGGGTGAGTGTCAACACAGTCGATTGTCTCTTACCTGTACTTGTAGAATTTGGCTGGGTTGCAGAGAAATGACTTAACTTTGATGTTATTCATCTCATTTTGTGATTTCAATGATTCTATTAATAAATGGTAGATTTTATCTTGAATTATAAAGTGTAAAGTAGGAAGACAGGGCGCAATGATTTTTCAGCTTAGCGCATAAGTGGAAATCTCGGATCAAAAAATATTTGTTTCATGGTTTTAAATTATACTCAAAATTGATACGATGAGAATTATGGTTTTGTTTGCTTTGTTGAGTATGGACAACTTAATCACTGTATTGCCGACAAATACACTGTTTTTGTCAAATGTTTGCTGATGATTTAAGGCTACGCAAGCGGTTCTATTGGATACGTACCAACTCCAGTGACAATCAATTTGTCGAGTTACCGGGTCATTCAAATATCTTGCGGAAGTCATCACTCGATGGCATTAACCGAAACAGGCGAGGTATTCAACGAAAAGTTTACTGTTTTAAAGTTGTTTAAATCTGGTTTGCTTAACGTTTTTATAGGCCAAACTTAGTTAACTCGATCCAGTTGAATATCAAATCGAATATCGCAATCAGTTTGCCACGGGAAACCACGAAGAAGCGTATTCATTAGTTGAGATGCGGTGACGTCAGACGTCGAACGTCATTTCGTTGACAACGAAACACGGCGCTGATAAGCGTTGGACGACGCCAAATGGCATTAAAATCATAAGCTTGAATTTAAGTAATAACGACATAACGAAATAAAGGCAAAAAACTACTTTGCTTCAAATGCAGCATAAATTTGCTTCATGTCACTGCAGAAACTTAAGGGTTTTTGATATTCACTGTGTCTTCACTTGTTTTAGGTTTTGGCATGGGGTGCAAACGCGAATGGTCAAGTTGGTTCAGGGAATAACACAAATCAACAGTCGCCAAAGAAAGTTACAGGGCCTTTGGGTAAGAAATTAATTTGATTTCGTTGCTTTGGCAGTAATTTCGGATGCCAGACAATTGAACATGTGGGAACGAACAGTAAAAATCCAGAAAATACAGTCTTTAATCCCCACTGTCGTCTGACTTTGACTAATTTGTTTGCAGTTGTTTTTCTTATTCCTTTTGTTTACATTTTTGTTTGTTTTTATTTTCAGCTGGAATGTTTATTCGTTATGTCACATGTGGCCAAACGTCTTCATTTGCTGTTGCCGACAATGGCGAAGTCAGTATTTCTTTATTGAAATTTACTAAAATCTACTAAATTACACTGAAAGGCAAAAAACGTGGATTCACGTCACTTTTTAGGACCAGACCAAATTTACAAAACAGTATCCTCAAAGGTTCTAGAGATACACCCGTATGAATGTGAATTTACGTACTCATGGCCTTTTGTAACCTTTCCCCTAAACTCAAATTAAACATTTGATTTCGCTTGCGCGACGCCCGACGCCGCCACTCCACAGCATAAATACGGCGCAGTGAAAAGTTTTGATATAAAGTATAGCGCAACCCTGATGCAAACTAAGCAATCAGTTTCCAAATACCAAACTCTAACGAACCGATATCTGTTCCAGAGAAAGTAACGCAAAGTTGTAATATTGTTTTATTTTTGAATAAAATTATTTGAAATCAACGACAAATTTTGTCGAAAAATGTTCAAACGACACATATTTTTAAATAAAAAAATTGAAATAAACTCGTTCGCTCAAAGTTAAAAGCCGGGAGCAACGCAGGCGTCTGTCCATTTTATAAAATGTCGTAAACCTCAGGGACCTGAATGCAATCATAATGCAAATAAGACTCTGTATACGAAAAAGGGATTATTTTTCAGCTGTTTTCATGGGGATACAACGGTAATGGACAACTCGGGATCGGTCATAACACAAGTCAAATGAGCCCAGTGCGCGTGGGCGATTTGGCTGCGGTTGTTGTGATTAAAGTAAGTTTAAGGTTGTCGGAATGTGATGAAGCCAGCAATTTGGTATTGAAATACAATTTTTTCGAAATTTAATGTTGACCCACAATTCTCTGGCGACGCAGTCTCTGATTCAGGATATTGTCACTGTAAAACGTTGCTTTCTACGCGAACATTTCAACTTCGTAACTTTTTCAATTCAAGAAAAATTTAATTTATACTTTTCTTGCACATCCGTTTCCAAGGTTTTGATAAACATATCGGACGAATTTGCTGTGTAAATTGTGACAAATTTTGCTGTTGGGTCAAGGAATAAATGTTTGTTGCGTAACGGTTAATCGTTTGTAAAAACTGTTCAATTTCTGATTTGGTTACTTTGACTTTTCTGGCTTTTCAGGTTGTTTGCGGTTATGCGCATACTTTAGCGTTAACTGATGAAGGAGATGTTTACGCGTGGGGCTCAAATTCATGCGGTCAACTTGGAACCGGAGGCCGAACAAATCAACTCACTCCGATACAAACCGCTGTCCAGCTCGGCAGGTTTGTCTCGTTCCCAAGGGAAGCCAGGATTTGATTTCGGGAGAGAATATGCAATGCCATGTAACAAACAATTTGGCTGTGAATTGAAAAACATGAATCCTGTAAAGGAGTCTTTGACATTTTTGCTGAAATGTCGAGTGAAAATACAATTGTATTCCCTTGGGTACGTCACTGGTAGCGTTGAAAAACGCTGATTGCCTTTGCAATATTCATTCAGAACAGCGCTCACAGAAAAGCTAAATTAGAAGGTTATCAAGATATGTAAGACGGGTTCGAACTTACAAGCACAACACAGTTATATCGTTGAGCCAGACAGATCGGGAAGGCATCCATGTTGGTTCTACGTTCAACATTCTTAGCTGGGGATTCAGTGTTCAAAACTTCAAATCAAGCAGAAAACCTGACGTAATTTTAGTATTAAATGTTTGGCCAAAATGTAACAGCTAAAATTGCCAATTCAATACGTCACAGAATATTTCGCAATGTGTTTATTTTCACGATCCTTAGAAACGATGGACATCGGAAATTAAAAATTAATTATTTAGGTCAAATTGTATAAATTCATTCAACAAAACAGTTTTCAAAACGTATTTGCAGAATAATTGAAGTTGCTGCTGCCCATCCATGCAACATATCTGCCGTTTTAACGCAGACGAACAAAGTCTTTATGTGGGGTCAGTGTCGGGGTCAAACAGTGCTTGAAGCTCAGGAAACGCGATTTGAATGTGTTGATGACGTATTTGCGTGTTTCGCTAATCCACCAGTTTCATTTCGACAGCTTACTTTTGGTATGTCAATAAGAGGCTGAATGGATAACATTTTTCTTATTGGCCTGCGCTTAATAAAACCCAAATTTTTATCTTTTTTCTCACGGATCGACCAGTGCAAAATTACTTTAGCCGCACCCAGGCCCGCAGCCTGCTCACCTTGTTACGGGGGCAAAAATTTTACAGGAGGGGCATCTAAAGGTTTTCGTTGACTTACAAGCAAGATTGAAAATTTCTAGGGGAGGGCAAAATTTTTTCAGGGGCTTAGCCCCCCGGCCCCCCTCAGCTGCAGACCCGCCCGCAACCCGTCTTCACCCACGTGTCTTTCTTCTGTGTTCACAAAAAATAGTTTGATTTTATTAAAGTTTAATTTCAGCGCTGAAAATATTGAACCATTTGCGAACATAAAAGAATTTCAGTAGAAAGAAATTATTTATCCAAAGTGCAGTAAAATGAGTTTAAAAATTAAAGTTTTTCTAAATTCTTTGTTTATCCTTTGTCAACCAAATTTTAGGTGGGTAAGTAATATGGTATCAAGTTTTACGCCACCCGCCCCAATTCGCAATACTTCCATCTTGGGGAAAACCAGCGTTAGAAATTTCTTAGCTGACACGCATTTATCCGAAAGTAACGCGCCACTCCGTTTACGGGGCTCAAGGCAGGTGTGTAGCCTGGGTAGGCTTGCTTAGAGAACCATGGTTCCTTTCAATGACTTCAACAAATTATTTTCAGTTAACAACTAAATGCTACAGCTCAGACCAATTGATTCAAAAACTAAGTCATATTAAGCGAAATTTTGAGCGAAACGAGGGATATTCGCGAAGCGGTTTGATATGTTTTGTGCTCGGGGATCGAAAGGTGGATGTTCGTCCGTCTGTCCATCCGAAAAAATCACAAGAACCGCTGATCCGATTTTGATAAAATTTTGCTTGAAAGCTTATTATCCTGTGGTGTTTGAAATGCTAATTTAATTAGACTGATTAGAAAGTAATCATGATTGATCTTCGCTTAATCGTTCTGCTACGACTGATATACTTAAAGAGTAATTGACGTTGCCCACTGCAAACAGAAACGTCCATGGGCCGAAAACCAGAAGACAAAGGTTGCTCTTATAACTGACATGTAAACTGCTTTGTCCCAGATACAAGATGTGGTTCCTTGGTAGACTGTGGGTCAATTTTCATTTAGGAAGCGGACACTAAAATAAGATATTTGAATATTTTTAGCGCCGACTTCACAACATTCTATTCAGGAATGCGTACGTTCTGCCTTTGATGAACCGGTGAGCGAAACGAATAGAAAATTTGTTGATAAAATACGGACACACTTGTACACTTTGCCTTCCAAAAACTTGAGCTTAAGCGTAATCCTAAGAGTAAATTATGCCAAAAGTAAACATTTTAAACACTGTTGTTGATCTGTAGGCATATGCGTCAACATAAGTCTTATCTGTCTTAAGAAAGTAAAATATACGTAAGCTGCGGGCTAAAATATTTAGAACAACGGAGTCTTTTAGAGTCCCACCTCCGACCCACCCAACGTTAGCGTAAAAGTGAACAGTAAAATTAATTTGTTTCAGGGTACTGCCGATGTGATATTTCACGTTGATCACAAAGCAATTCATGCTCATAGAGCAATTTTACAAATCAGGTAAATAAAATATATCAAGCATTCAAAGTGGTTGATAAAAACATCAGAGATGAAAATGGGTCGCAAACCCATTACCCACTGCAACCCCTTGGAAGCTGACCGATGATCCATGTGACCTACAATTTGGGAGCCAAGTTATTATTGAAATTGAAGGTCATATCTGTTCAATTCAACATGCTCTTGCAATGCTCTAAATCAACACAAGTAATTGACGCAGATGAGAAAGTTTTTTGAAAAATTTCTGCAGTAGGAAACGGACGTTTTTCCGTAAAATTTATCATAAAAATGTGTTGATTCAAAAAACGATTGTTTGTTTCAGATGCCAACATTTTCGATCAATGCTTCAGGCAGGCAATTGGATTGAAGGCCAAAAACAGTAATGTTTAGTTTTCGTTTTATATTTAATCTTTATGCCGTTATGCAGTGGTTTACATCTGAACGAAATTTCAATATACAATTTCAGTAATAAACAGAAGTTAATTTGTCAGCGAATGTCCAAAAACAATCAACGTCCAATGAATTTTTTGTCAAATATCCGTCACTTTTACAAAATACGGAATTGTGTCAAAAATGAAATAATTTAAACGACGTTTTTAGTTTTCAAGTTACTTTTTTCAAAACGTTTTTAGTTAAGTGAAGAAACGCTAAAATGGAGTTTCAAGGCTGCCAAAGCGTTTTTGTTTAATAACGAAAATGCGAACGTTTTAAGCGTCAAAACATGAAAAACGTTGTGTATTTCTGATATGGCAAAATTACAGTTTAGTTTGTATTTTTAGAGACATCGAAATAACGCAATTTTCGTATCCTGTTTATCGCGCATTTTTGTCTTATTTGTACACTGATCGCGTGGATGTTCCGCCGGAAGAAGCTGTCGGTACAACCCATTTATATTTATTTTGATAATTTTTAAATAAATATTTCGACTAAACTGTTTCGTAAACTGTAAATTATTTCGACTCCGTTTGAGTCAAAAATTGCACAACTCTGGTCAATGCAACCCTTTGTTTTAATTCTGGTGGCAGTCTCTCGATTTACTTAACAACTGAGCCGCAATTTAACAGGCGTAAGTTGTTATAGTTTACTTATTTTAAGAAGCGAGCGAGAAACCAGGCGCATTTTCTATAATGAAAGACATTAAAAATGCCATTTTTGAGTTCCTGTAGAGCTTATAAAATCGATTTTGTTTTCAAACACCAGGCTCTTTTTAGGCCGTGTATATCTCCGGTGGTGGGGGTTAAGCAAGGCGTCGATGGTGTAAGCAGACTAATTACTCAGATTTATTTGCTTCAAGTTTTTAGGTTTAATGGATTTAGCAAATTCGTACTGTGAAACAGAACTGAAAAATAAATGCGCAGAGTTGATTCGACACGGAATCACCGTTGACAACGCCGTGATGTTGTATGCTGCGGCGATTAAGTACGACGACCAGGTAAAAATGGGTTCTTGTTTACTTTCCACCCACCTTTTGTGATTTGGAAAGGCGAAAGTTTCCTCCACAATAACTGTTTTTGGGTCATCCACGTAATAGGGCGCACACTACTGTAAAATATTGTCCGGATAAGGACCAGTGTCATTGTCAGAAACTCAGTTGGAAGGATGTTATATTTAGAACTGGTCTCTTTGCAGAGTATAAGGACAACGCAGACATCCTGCTTAGAGAATCTCTAATATCGCTACGGCTATGGCACACCGTGCATAATGCAGTTACACTATAACGAGACATTGTTCGAAGGGATTATGGTTTTACATATGTTTTTGCAGAAACTATGCACAAAAAATGATGTAGCGAGAGTGTACTTTTTATCAGTAGTTTCTACCGAGGAACTCTGCTTTGTCCCTACTCCCTTGAAACACTGTCCTGACAAAACCGGCGACCAAAGAAGATTTTCTGTGTTGTTGTGAGGCCCTGGTAATAGCATCGTTTTTTGACCCTGGTCCTAATTGGGTAGGTGGACAATTTTTTACAACTTTGTGCGCAATATTACGTGGATAACGCATTATAATTTTTCTGAGCCTGGGTTTGGACTCGGGCTAAGGCTTTAAACCAAACCTGCTTTTCGTATAAAACCTCAAATTTATGACGAAACAACAAATTTCGATACAGGAAACAATCTGAGTTCCCAAACGGGGCGCAAATGATTTTTGAAAACATCTGTTTTCAGGGCCTCGAAGAATATTGTTTCCGGTTTTGTCTCAATCATTTGACAGCGATCACCCAAACAGACGCGTTTCAACGTCTTGACGAAGCGACACTGAAACATTTGGTGACTCACGCCGCCCGAGCTGGAGCGTTTAAATATTAATTTCAATTTTTATGCTCCAACTGTGGCCAATTTAATCTCTACTCTTACCATCAACATAAAGCCAATTTCGATCCAAATACTGACGATTCCGCACACGTAACAGATGAATGAAATGCATCTTCGATAATAAAACTGGTGCACAGTCACAAACTTCAATCGCCAGTCAGATTGGAAAAATATCAACTGCGACTTCAAAATTGTCATTTTTGGCTAAAATGGACTTGACATCATCAACAGCTGAGCATCGGATGGCTCAGCGAATCCTCGAATGTGTCTACTGTGGTCGCGAAAGTTTTTCTCAGTTTAACAAACGAATCGCTATGGATTCGGCTTATTAAAGCATTCAATATTTTAAACCGGAATTTTTGCAATTGAGATGTGCATTTAAACGTCATTAACAATGGTTTGTCTACAACGATTAAAGATTTCTGGTCATTCTACTTGCCAAATAATTGCTGAACCAACTGCCATTTGGGTTCAGAATTTGTAACAACTGCCGATTATTCTCTGCCCTCAATATGGCTCGTCCACTTATGTATTATGTTTAGATACAGTGGCGAATTAAAGGGGGGTTCTCAGGTGGCTCAACTGCCCCCCTTTATGAGATCAATTTTATATTTATGTTATATCTGATTGTCGAATAATCAATTGACGTGTTTAAAAGGTACTACGATAAATGTAACACATATCAACTAAAATTTAATTATTTTGCTGATATTTGGGCCCATGTTAACCTCGATGCCGTCAAAAATCCAGCCATCCCACCCCAGGAACTTGAAGTATGGTGGGAGGTGGAAGTTTGGGATTTTGGATTTTGTCACAGATAGAATTATGGGATTAAGCATCACCTGTAGCTTAACTCAAAGCCTAAGTCTATTAGGCTAAGGCGCCTCTAAAGTCATAAGCGTACGCCAGATCTACGCCTAAACGCCTAAACCTAAGACAAAGCCTTGCCTTGTCCTAAACTTAATCTTTAGCCAAAGGATTGCCTAATCCTAAACCTAAACCTAAGCCTAAGCCATGGGAATTGCTTGAGATGAATTTTATTGAAATCACAATATCCCGAAATTCCAAAATCCCGCCACAAACATAAGCTATCAATTTTTTAGCTAGGACGGTGGGATTTTGCAACGGAAGTAAAGTATACGTAAGCGGATAATTGCATGACTGCATTTCTATTCCCTTTTAAGCCTCGAGTTTTAGAAAGGTTTCAATCATCGGCCGCTGACAGATTTTTGACCAAAATGCGTTTGCGCATAAGTAAACGCATAAACTGGTGTATGCCAAAGTTTGCAAGCTGTTCTAAGCAAAGTTGCAGGTTAATTTGATTGTTCATTGTGAATCATCATGAATTCTATTTGGCTGTTAAATTTATTTACTTTGTTCTGCCTATAAAACAGGTTATTTATCCCTTTTGCGTAGCAATTTTATCTATGACATAAATGTACGTGAACGTCTTTGTATGTCAATAATTGTCAGTATACAATTACAAACAGTGTTTGCATGACACAAATTATTCCTGCAATTGCCGTTTTAGCAATATTATTTGACTGCAAAAACATTTTAGCAAAATGTTATTCATACAATGACTATTTTTCCAAAGTTTTGTAGTTTGAACTTTTAGGTCAGAATTTTTAAAAGTTAAATTAATTGAAATAATTGCAGTATTTCACATACAGAAATTACTACTGTAATAACTTGCATTTATGCAACCGTTCGGTGTGAAAATTTTATGAGGGCAATTTTAGTACATCACATCGGATCAATCGTGTAACTCTCAGGGGATAAAGGGAATGCTTTTCCCCGTGGCTTTATTTCACAACAAATAAAATGTTTAGCAAACACTTTTTTGTGTGTTTAAGACCTCTTGTGAATTTGAAGCCAGACATGTTTCCTGTTCTTATAGTAATTTGGTTTCCGGTGTATTCGTATGATTATAGTTGAAACATATGCGTTTGTGTAGTACTTACGATCAACTTTTAGTTGTATCTTTATTTAAATGCGGTAAATGTGATTGCAATGCGAGCACAATCATTTCGATATATCGAAGTGAAATATGTATCCGGATATTGGGATATTCGCCCGATGTCTGAAATGCTATTCTGTAATTTTGAAATAAATTGCATTGTTTCATCACTAAAATAGCCTTAGCTGATGAAAAGAAATTCTGTATTCAAATATCAGTCAGAATATTGAACTGAATTCATGGCGATTTTTGTGAGTAGAATTGATTTTTTCCGCGTTTATTGTTTGTAAAATAGAGTGGTTTGACTTTGGTTTTTTTCCAATCATAGTTATGGCCAGAAAAGTTTTTAAGAATCCCTGTTGCAGCGGTTTAAATCAGGCGGAAACAAAACAAATTATTTCATTTTCAGGAGGCCAACGCAATTATTTATTAGTCAGTAGCAGTCTACTAAACCAAATAACCAGCACTATTAAACCAGTTGCATAATAAAGAACTATTTTTAGAATTGTATATTTTACGCTCATAACAATCAGCTTCTGGGTTAAAGTACTTCCTTCAGAACAACAAGTTAAAATAACTGCTTAAGAAACGAAAATTGAGGTTCGCAAACCCAAAAAACGCAAAATCGAGTTTTGGATATCCGAAATAGAAAGTTTTTCGCATATCCGCATATCCGGATAAATATCTGATAAGAAAGCGCTATTTTCCAACGATTGCAACACATAATTAATTAATACGTAACAGGTCTTATAAGCAATGAATAATCATATTTGAAGTTTTCTTTGATTCGGTGATGTCCGCTAAAGAAATTTGAGAATATTTTGCAGACAAAGTTACGAAAGTTTTCAATTTTTAAAAACAAATCTGCAT